>OY776113.1:158279211-158514211 GCA_963675035.1 Allygus modestus
TGAGCGAATCGCGAAGTCCGAATACCATTCAAGATCTTACGGTCACATGTGTCCTGCAGTTCACACGACCCACGAGCCAGGCGAAGAGAGTGACGGATAGAATTAACCCGAATACTCTTCAAGATCTGACGGTTGCGGTGATAATGGAGTTCGTGCCGGAGGGGATCAACCTGTTACCAATGTCCCTACAAGATTACATCGTCGGAATCATGTGGAAGGAAATTCAATTTTCGAAAAATGTAGTGGATATTCTGCATGAACACAGTTATATACGGTATATTCAGATGCCTCATTCATGGTGCGTAGAAGATTACCAAATCGTGAGAGACCTATCGGACGAGTGTTCAGATGCCGTAAATCGATATGCAAAGCTGATGAACGCATGGAAGCGATACCGATTCGGACCGCTCGCGACTTGAACCAGTGGGATACGCGAATTTCGACTTTGTGTATATTTTTATTCTATATTTGTGTTATTTTATCTGTTTTTAGTTTTTTGTAATAAATGTTGAAAATAAATTAGTTTTATATCATATGTATTGAATTTATTTTTAAATAAATTCAATAAAAACTTACGAATATGCTCTTTTGACTATATACAAAAGTAGTAGGGAAAGGGGACTTCTGGCTCACTTGATTGATGGCTTCCGGTCACGTGACCGGAAGCGCTGCGTCATGAAAGACGTCATCTGAGGCTGAGCCAGTGACGTAGGCGGTTTTGTGACGAAATGAGTAAAAGTTCAAAGTTCAAGGTCACGGTGAAGTTTTTTAAAAAAAATCTACCTCGCACTCGTAAAACGATTGTGATTCGATAGTTAATCGATAATAAATATCGAATGAAACAATCGAATGAAGCAATCGAATGATACGAGTGCGAGGTAGTACAATTACAAATATTACTTTATTTTATTTACAATAAGTTATGTTTACAATAATTCATGTTTACAATAGTTCCCCGTTGTTGGTTGTCATCGATGTTGTTGATCCGGACGAGTTGCGGCCATCACTTTGCTTTCTGATGAAAGACGGTAGATACTTCGATCCCTGCGCAGAGTCCATGTTGTGTTTTTGACACCTATCTGTTCTGTTAGGTGTTTGCATTTCATTGCTGTCAGGAGGAAAGAATACGTGACGGCAATGAAATAGAAACATCTATCAGACCTTGAGTGAAATGATATTGTTATTTTGTGAAGAGCGTCTCGGAGAGCTCTATGTTCACCGGTCGAGAGCCGGAGGTGTACTGACTATTCGCTAGCTAGCGTTTTTGGTATCAAACAAAATGGTGGGGGTAAAAGTGTAGTAGAACGAAGCAGATGGTGGACAGCAGATGGGCGGCGGCAGGTGGCAGGTGGCAGGTGGCAAGTGTGCGGCAGATGGTAGTCCCCCACTACACCAGTCCCCCACTACACCAGTCTCCCCACCAAATTTTACATCGCACAATAACTAGTTTACATGTGTTAGTTAGGGTTTAGCTCTTAGACTGTCAAGACCTTACCTCCGTAACTAAAAACCTCAATAATGTTTGCGCTTCAACGCTGTATAAGTATAACAGCTACTATGATCTAAACCGGTGCATGTATTCATATGGTTCTTTTTGCGTAGCAAACAACTGGTTAAAAGTGTTTCAACCTCAATTATTCTTCGACGAAACCGCTCATTGTCCACTAAAAGTGTAGACCTTCTGTCTTCATCGTCAGGGAAGTAGAAAGTAGTGTCAAGGGGACTACTGAAGGTCACCTTCCTCATGTTCCTGTAAAACTGCGACATTTTTCAGACCGTCTAGGTAGATGTTCATACGACAAGAGCTGGAAGAATAATGATGTAGCGTTATCGTGTATAATAGGCATCTACCCCCACCACAACGTTACCTTGTCCTTCAAACCATCGTTTTTACGCCACGGATGCTATACTGTTGGTTAGATTTAAATTTAAATTGCACCTACTTGTTCGCCTTGTCAAGCTGCGTAATTGAAGTACCCACATGTTAGACCTTGAACCAAAAACAAAGAAGTTATTTAGGTTTGTCCTTGAAAATAGTTGTTTTTTCGCTGTTGCTGCTATACCCTTTGTTGGATTTGAATTCTGTTTGCACCAACTTGTTCGTCTGATCAATCCGCGTAATTTGAGTACCCACTTAATATATTTTAAACCGTAAATAAAGAAGTTATTTAGGCTTGCCCTTGAAAATAGTTGTTTTTCGCTGTTGCTGCTATACCCTTTGTCGGATCTGAATTCTGTTTGCGCCAACTTGTTCGTCTGATCAATCCGCGTAATTTGAGTACCCACATGACATACTTTGCACAAACTGTGTACCCCCCCCCCCCCTCCCCCCCCCCCTTTTTTGGGTCATGTTCAAGGTCAAGGTCAAGGTCAAGGACCTTGGGACTTAGAAATTTTCACAAAGTGGGCTGCACACAAACATAAGACTAATAGTCTCCTGCCTATGTACAGGCCAAGTCCCTAACTTGAAATGCTTAGGGTGGTCCTGAAAAGGACCGTTTGTGTTTGAAGGAGATGGTGAATAAGGAGCGGTGAGCGGTAGTCAGTGTTTATTTTTCCTTTGTAACCCACTTTACTTGTCCCTTCTGCCGTACTAAAATCAAGTCGCACTTGGTCTCAGGAGGTGGCAGAGTGGACCTTGGAAGGTGGACCTTGACGTAACGGCCGCCGCCAAAGAGGTGTTGGAGTAGGTACTCATCATCGCTGATCTTCCCCACAAGTAGATACTCCACGTTTAATTTCAACTGCGCAAACTTGACGGCGACAGACTCCAGCGGCGTTACCAACTCGGTAAGTTTCACCGTAGCCGTCCTCTTCATTATCTCCTCAACAGTTGGTGGCGGCGATGAAGGTCGAAGCGATGAAGGGCGAGGTGATAGCGATGGTGAAGATGCAGTGGACGTCGAAGGCCGTTGGTCGAAGTAAAGTGGGTGGTTTCGAAAATTCTTCCGTATGCAAGATTTAAAAGAACTAGGTCTTTTGAATCCGCTCCTTTTTTCCGAAGACTTCTTCAAAGTCTCCTTCAAACGTTGCAGTTTCTCGGGTGTAATGGGAGAAGACATAGCGCAGAGGTGTATTCAGTTCGCAAGGCAAAGCTGGAATGAGGTACCAGACGGAGCAAAGCGGGTCGCCAAGTGTAACCGTGACATTTCCATATACGGGTAGAAAGCTAAAAACCGGTCTACATCCGGTTCCCCTTCCCCTGTGACGACACAACCTCCCCCCCCCCCCCCCCCTTTTGGGTCATGTTCAAGGTCACCCCCCCCCCCCTTTTTGGGTCATGTTCAAGGTCACCCCCCCCCCCCCTTTTTGGGTCATGTTCAAGGTCACCCCCCCCCCCCCCGTGACGTAACATCCCCCCCCCCCCCCGTGACGTAACATCCCCCCTTCCGCTTCGGTGACGTCACTTTGCCTTTATAAGCGGGAGCAGTCCGCAGTCTCGTCGCAGTAGCTTGCCGCCCGCTGTTTGGGTATACGTCCCAGTGGGTTGCACTCTGCTGCAGCGTAGGTCTGTTAAGTGTGCGTTGGGCCCGACGCGCAATTAAGAGATCCGCGCCCTTGCATGTTTAGTTAGTTTGTTAAGCATGTTAGATAACGCTTGTAGTTTGCTGCTAGGTAATGTAGTTAGTCTAATATATGTTAGTGTTTGGTATCGGTTTGAAGTGTCTTATTTACTAATGAAATATGTACTCCCGGCCCTACAGGTCCCTCAACAACCTTGGTCAAAACTTGGGTTCGCAGCAGCCTGACGCCGGGTGTTTGGGTCTACGTCCCACCGGGTTTCAGTGATACTGTTGACCTTTGCAAAACCGACCTTGGTTGTTCTTGTAAAAGTAACGTTAACTGATTAATTTTGTTTACATAGTTGATGGTAAAGTCTTTATTTTCAAAGTAATGTATCTTGCTTCTCATCCTTTTCCTAACCCCTCTAAGGTATGGCGCGCAAACCGACCTTGTGTCAATACGGCGCGTAAACCGGTTGACATTTCCCATCTTAGCCTGAGAAAACTGTGTAAAATATAAAGTCAGTCTCTTGTTTAAAATCAGTCTCTTGTTTGTTGTCTTTTGTCCCCTTCCCAAATACAGAGCGGGGAATAGAGCAGTATGTTATGCTCTATTCCCCGCTTTGGCTTCATGTTCAGATGACCTTGGGACTTAGAAAATTCACGTACAAAGCGGGGAATAGATCGGTTTGTGGTCCAAGTGAGAATCAATTACTGCTCTATTCCCCGTTTCAATAATATGACCAAACGACCTTGACCCACTTCGGGACTTAGAAAATCCTCGTATTGTAATATCCCCCCCCCCCCCCCCTTTGACGTAACATCCCCCCTTCCGCTTTGGTGACGTCACTTTGCCTTTATAAGCGGGAGCAGTCCGCAGTCTCGTCGCAGTAGCTTGCCGCCCGCTGTTTGGGTATACGTCCCAGTGGGTTGCACTCTGCTGCAGCGTAGGTCTGTTAAGTGTGCGTTGGGCCCGACGCGCAATTAAGAGATCCGCGCCCTTGCATGTTTAGTTAGTTTGTTAAGCATGTTAGATAACGCTTGTAGTTTGCTGCTAGGTAATGTAGTTAGTCTAATATATGTTAATGTTTGGTATCGGTTTGAAGTGTCTTATTTACTAATGAAATATGTACTCCCGGCCCTACAGGTCCCTCAACAACCTTGGTCAAAACTTGGGTTCGCAGCAGCCTGACGCCGGGTGTTTGGGTCTACGTCCCACCGGGTTTCAGTGATACTGTTGACCTTTGCAAAACCGACCTTGGCTGTTCTTGTAAAAGTAACGTTAACTGATTAATTTTTGTTTACATAGTTGCTGGCAAAGTCTTTATTTTCAAAGTAATGTATCTTGCTTCTCATCCTTTTCCTAACCCCTCTAAGGTATGGCGCGCAAACCGACCTTGTGTCAATACGGCGCGTAAACCGGTTGACATTACCCATCTTAGCCTGAGAAAACCTTGTAAAATATAAAGTCAGTCTCTTGTTTAAAATCAGTCTCTTGTTTGTTGTCTTTTGTCCCCTTCCCAAATACAGAGCGGGGAATAGAGCAGTATGTTATGCTCTATTCCCCGCTTTGGCTTCATGTTCAGATGACCTTGGGACTTAGAAAATTCACGTACAAAGCGGGGAATAGATCGGTTTGTGGTCCAAGTGAGAATCACTTACTGCTCTATTTCCCGTTTTAATAATATGATCAAACGACCTTGACCCACTTCGGGACTTAGAAAATCCCCGTATTGTAATATATATTTACTCGTTACAACATTATTACCCCCACCGTATAACACTTGCACTCCCCACCACTATCAGTATGTATAAAAGAGGGTCCCCCAGCACTAGTAAAATCATTCTTCCTCTTGTGCTGTTATACCTCACACCATGGCACACATTAGGAAGCAGACACAACCTCTCAAATTGAAACCTTCTGCTTCGTCTTCGCCCGCCTCTACCACTCCGTCTTCTGCGGTTCCATCCATCCTTCGGACAGCCCTGATGTTAGCTAACATCGTCCCGGAGAACTGTCCACCACTACCTGCTGCGTCAACGACTTACACAAGTCCTTCACCTCTTCCGTCAACTTCTCGTGCTGTTTCTCCAAGTCCTTCACCTCTTCCGTCAACTTCTCGTGCTGTTTCTCCAAGTCCTTTGTCAACGTCTCGTGCTGTTTCTCCAAGTCCTTCTACATCTTCAAGTTGTTCTACATGTTCATCAAAGTCTTCCAAATCGTCTGCTTCTTCATCCTCATCAACATCAAGTTCGAGACCAAGCCAACCAGCCACCCAATCATCTTCTCCAACCAGACCTTCAGTAATCTGCACATATACTTCATCTCCTTCAGAGAAATTTAAACAACTTAAATCTGTACAAAGGATGTGCATGCTTCCTGCACAACAATGTAATTATATATTCAAAAAAGGTGCTAAGAAAGGTGAACGCTGTGTTAAACGTTGTATTTTAAATGAAGAAACGTGCAGTCTTCATTTAAAATTAAACCATGGCGCATCTCCTTCTTCACCACGTGCAACAGTGGTGCCAGTTAAAATTCGAATTAACAGGCTTTGTAAAAACAAACGCTACTTCTTTGTTAAAATAAAGGACTTTGCAAAGGTGTTGGTTCAATGTGAAGGTAAACTGTACTATGTAGAGTTACCTAGAGCCATGGACCTCCACGTCAAAAAACCTACCCACAAGGACTATTTAATTCGAAATGATACAGGTATCACTGTGTGGAAATCATTAAAATAATAATATAAATAAAAAGACCAAAAGTTTATTCCAAATTAAATAAAGCATTTTTTCCAAATTAAAAAAAAGTGTGGACAACCTATTTACAATTTGTAGCATATGCTGCAGAGTGTAAATAAGTTGTCCACACTTTTTTTGCAATGTTACAACGACCTTGACCTAGATAACGGACTTGGATAATTTACACTAAGTCAAAGATAAACTTAAAAGGAAAAAGGAGAAATATTATACTAAAGTCATTATTCAACAGTAAAGAGGGGAGGGGGTAAGCGGGTATTTAAGCGAGCGATTCGGAATATAATTATTAGTTGTATCATCATGAGCGTCAACAGCAACACATGGGGAAAGGAAATTAACGAAGAGGAGTTGTACGCAATTGCTGAGGCTGCAGAAATGACTGAAGTTTTTAAGATTAATAAGGTTGCGGAGAATGATGCTCAGTCACATCCGCAACAAACTACATCATCGATGCAGTCTACAACGCAGCAACCAAGACCCTATCATGTTATCCTGGAGGAGTATAATGAGGCAATGAGGTACGCCTTTACAAAGTGGTGTGCACAACCGCGTTCTCCTGAACAATGGGAGGAGCACGATGCAGACTTTCGCCTGGTTGGAGACTTAGAACTTGAGCTTCAAAGAGCAAAGGTTGCTCAATAGTGAGAAGATTTATTGTTTACTTTAGAATACAGAGCGGGGAATAGATCAGTTTGCGGTCCAAGTGAGAACCACTTACTGCTCTATTCCCCGTTTTGGCAATTTGTTCAGATGACCTTGGGACTTAGACAATTTTCGTTTGGTAAAAAACAACATTGAAATATATATATATATTTCTTACAAAAATATCTCCTCCCTAAAACTTGCACCCCCCCCCCCCCCCCCTTATATATGTGGGGGTAAACATATATAAGGCGTACAGCTTTAGAGTATAGTTATTCAGCTATGAATAGCCCAGCAGAGTTGATGCAGCCTACAACATCGACGCAGCCTACAACATCGATGCAGCCTACAACAAATAACAAGGAAAAGAATGATGAGGCAAGAAGAAGGAATGCTAGAGAAAGAGGAAGGATTAAAAAAATAAATCAAACATATAAGTTATTACAATCAAAATTACCGTTTATGGATAAAAAAAGTTCAAGGCATGCCATTTTGATACAGGCGATAAAATACATTAATGCGTTAGAAACGTTGTTAGAAGGTGCATCACTTCAACAAGATCTTCCTGAAGACCTTCTAGCATTCGTAATTGACTAAAGATGTTTTGGAAATACTGAACGGGGGGAAAACAGAACGGGGAATAGATCAGTTTGCGGTCAAAGTGAGAATCGCTTACTGCTCTATTCCCCGTTCTGGTAATAAGTTAAAACGACCTTGACCTACTTACAGGACTTAAACATCCTTGTTTCATAAACATTGTTACATATATTTGATACAATAATACCCATTTCTTATCACTAGTTACCCCCACCACTTAAATCGGGGAATATAAAAAGAGATTTCTCATCAGTGCTTATCTCATTCTGCTACTTGTGTTAGCACTAGAATATATAGCAGCTATGTCACCAAAGGATAATATATTTCCTTCTGCAAAATCAATCGTAGGAATTATAAAACATATTGTGATTGAAAGTGAGGATGAAAATGAAGACGAATTGGAAGATTTTGAATTATTAAGTGATATGGATGCAATGGAAGATTTTGAATTATTAAGTGATATAAACAGTGATGATCTTGAAGCAGGATATATGGAACAAATTGAACCGTTAAGTGACGGGGAATCTGAAACCTATAGAATCTATCAGCATCTTCTCTGTTCTGAAGAAATACATGATGAAACTCCAACCACTAGTAGTAGTAGTTTGGATGGGTTATTTTTAGATAGTGCACGAGGGGTATATCATATTCGTCGACGACTATTTCTTTCCGACGCTTCTGATACAACTGATTCCGATTCATCAAATGAGTCTGATTAAGTGTTGTCTTTTTCTTGTCAACTGACAAACTTACAGAGCGGGGAATAGATCAGTTTGTAGTCAAAGTGAGAACTACTTACTGCTCTATTCCCCGTTTTGGTAATATCGTTGTATAACCTTGACCCAGTTACAAGACAGAAAATATTTACCAGCTTTCAATTTTTTTTTTTTTTTTGCTTTTTTTTTTGTTTAGAAAAAGTGGGGGTAACTTATAAATTTAATGGTGGGGGAACGTCTATTTAATGTCGATGCAACAGTGTATATTTATCATATCGGCATGATGAACCCACCAGGAAACTCCGTTTGCTACAGCTTTCCCCTCATCGATATCGATGATGTGATAAAACTTACATCAATAACAAAACGGTTTGAACTCGAAAGGCGACTCATAAAAGTCGACGTAATTCCACAAGATCTTCGTTCTGCAATGTTGACCATCGAATATGTTAAAGATGAATCTACAACTGAAGATCCCTATTGTTTTATGAAATTTTTAGTTGATCGAGATGCAATGTGTACAATCCGACTTCACATCCGAGTTTAAAATCTATCAAATGTTCCTGTTGGAGAAAATTGTCTTAGTTAAATACAGAGCGGGGAATAGATCAGTTTATGGTTTGATATGAAATCATTTACTGCTCTATTCCCCGTTTTGGCAAATATGTTCAATGACCTTGACCTAAATACAGAACTTTGTAGCCTTCAGCTACAATAGTAAATATAAAATGCAAAAAAATAGTAAACTTAACGTAATACGTACCCCCACCACTTTTGCTAGGGTATAAATAGAGGGGCATTTGCAGTGTTGTTCATTATTGCCTTGACCTTTGTGGAGATCGCACCTACATTATGCATCGCTGCAATATTTGCAAGTCTTCATTTAAGGATGAATTTCTTTTAATGATTCATAATGAACTGAAACATAACAACAACCAAGATGAAAAATATGAAGAAGAAGAATTGAAAGAAATAGATCAAATGTTAGCTCAACACCAACATTCCAGACCAACTGTAATTCAATATGCACCATCAACATCGACTTCTACCTCTGCTCTGTCTACACTTCACCTTCCTTCAACATCATCAGCTGCATCGACTTCTACGCCTGCTCTGTCTACATTTCATCGTCCTTCAACATCATCAGCTGCATCGAGTTCTACGCATGCTCTGTCTACACTTCACCGTCCTTCAGCATCAACAGCAGTAAATGTAGAACTACATGCCCGAGCACTTCCGGGTAATGTAGTAACCCACTTTAAAATTGACAATGCAAAATTACAACTCGAAGAATTTTTAAATAACGCAAAAGGATTGGTAAGTAAAACTCTGCAAAATGAATTAAAAAGATTAAATTTTATCAAATTTGGACTATTAATGGATGCTTTATTTACAAACATTCAAAATGAAACTTCACCGAGAGGGTTTTTAACAAAAAACCGTACCATTATGTTTTCGTCAGATATTGATTCAATCGTATCTGAATGTTTTGAAGAGCTCAAGACAAAAATACAAGAACATGAAGGAAGAGGCTCTGGATGGAGTTTGTTAAGCATCACAGGGCTAGACTTAAGAGTACACAAACACGGCTATGGAATTCGAGGAAGTAGCTACATCCCTCTACCAACAAAGATTAGAAATACCTTTTCCTGCGTCAACGTACAAAATCAAGATACTGAATGTTTTAAATATGCCATGTTGGTCAAATATGTAACAGACAATCCGATAAGACCAAGTCACAAATATGAAGAAATACAACATAAGTATAATTTCCAGGGAATGAATTACCCTGTTGCAATTACTGATATATCAAAATTTGAAAAGCAAAATCCTTCAGCTTCTGTCAACATTTTTGGCTTAGATTCGTCAAACAATGCGTACCCCTTGCGCATAACACCTATTGAGCGCAGAGATCATACGGATTTGCTATTGATCACTAAAGGGGACATATCCCACTATGTCTACATAAAAAACTTTGCAGCTCTTGTATCTAAACAAATATCAAAAAAACACGGAGAGAAAACCATTTGTAAAAGATGTTTTTGTCATGTAGGCAAACCATTAAGAAGGGGAGGTTCAGAATGGTTAGTAGAACATCAAAGGTTATGTAATGGAAACTATGAGGTTAGAATTAAATTGCCACATTCCAGCAGAGCGCAGATAAAATTTGACAAAATAATACAACAATACCGTGTACCTGTTGCTGTTTACGCTGATTTCGAGTCTTCTTTACATCCACTTGAACAACAAGAAGAGGACGTTACAAGAAGAAGCAAATACCAACTTCATTCACCAAACAGTTATTGCATACTAATTAAATCCACGTTGACTGAAGACCATCTTCAAAAATATGGACTATCATCTTCTCCAAAGATTTATCGCGGTGAAGAAGCAGCCAAATACTTTGTCGATGATCTGTATGAAATAGCTGCAAAGGTAGAAGAACTGTATGGAACAAAGGTACCCATGTCACCTATGGAAGAAGAAGAGCTTCAACATTATTATTCAACAACAACGTGTTATTTGTGTAATAACACCTTTACACTGGATAACGTTAAAGTTCGTGACCACGATCATCTTACGGGAGCGTATAGAGGTGCAGCCTGTAACGCTTGCAACTTGAACTACAAACTACCATATTTCATCCCCGTAGTTCTGCACAATCTGAGTGGTTATGATTCGCACTTCATAATCCCCGAACTAGGAAGAGATAATGGAGCAATAGACGTTTTGGCTACTACAATGGAAAAATTTATAAGCTTTTCAAAAAAGGTGGGTAAAATTAAATTAAGGTTTGTTGATTCATTTAGATTTATGCCTTCAAGCCTCATGAAATTATCTGAAAATCTAAGAAGAACAGATTTGATAGAAACAAGCAAAATTGTACCCAATAGTAAAATGGATTTGGTTCTTCGAAAAGGAGTCTTCCCCTATGATTACATCGATGGACTGCATAGATTTGATGAAACATCACTACCTCCACCAGAACACTTCAAAAACAAACTTAATGATTCGGAAATATCACTTGAGGACTATCAACACGCACGTCGAGTATGGAACGAGTTAGATATGAAGACCTTAGGAGATTACTCGGACTTTTATGTCAAACTAGATGTAACTCTTCTTTGTGATGTAATGGAAGAATTCCGAAACACTTGTTTTGCTGCCTACGGTTTGGACCCTCTACATTCGTATACTTCACCAGGATTAGCTTGGCAAGCCATGTTAAAAGAAACAAAATGCAAACTCCAACTTTTAACAGACATTGACATGGTTTTAATGGTTGAAGCTGGAGTAAGAGGCGGATTGACCCAAAGTGTTACCAGACATGTCAAAGCCAACAACAAATACCTACCCGATTATGATGAAACCAAACCGTCAACCTATTTAGGATATTTCGATGCAAATAACCTGTACGGTTGGGCAATGTCAAACCCACTTCCTTTTGATAACTTTAAATGGATTAATCCCGACTTTATTGGCGATATTTTACAAATTCCGAAACATGGTGACACTGGATATATTTTGGATTGCGATTTTGAATACCCAGAAAATTTACATGATCTTCATTATGACCTACCACTTCTTGCTAAAACAGAAATTTCACCAATTGGAAAACACCCCAAATTAATGATGACATTAAATAATAAACAACGCTACGTGGCTCACTTTTGGGTGGTTCAACAAGCTATCGAATTAGGACTACGTTTAACAAAAATTAATAGAGTTTTGGAATTTTCTCAATCATGCTGGTTGAAACCCTACATTGATTCAAATACCATCAGAAGAGCAGCAGCTACATCAGACTTTCAAAAAGATTTCTTTAAATTAATGAATAATGCGATATTTGGAAAAACATTGGAAAACAAAAGAAGACATAAAAATGTTAAACTTGTTACCGACGCAAAAAAATTACAGAAACTAGTACAGCAGCCAAATTTTGGAACATCGATAATAATTAATGAAAAACTTGTAGCAGTGTCCATGAAGAAGACGAGTGTGAAGATGGATCGTCCTTTGTATATAGGCATGTCAATCTTGGACATCTCAAAAACACACATGTACGATTTTCACTACAACAAAATGGTGGCGTTCTACGGAAGAGAAAATATATCTATTACATATATGGACACTGACGCTTTTATATATCGCATAGTAACATTGGACATGTATAAAGATTTACGTACATTTATTTACAAGAACGACTTTGATTTCTCCGATTATCCAAAAGATCATCCAAACTACGACAATGACAGACACAAAAAAGTACTTGGCAAATTCAAGGATGAGGCTAATGGTGTTCTACTTGAAGAGATTGTTGCACTGATGTCTAAACTATATTCTTTGAAACTCTATAATGAAAAAGAAGAAGAAGAAGAAAAGAAGAATAGCTATATTAAGAAAGCTAAAGGTGTAAAGAGTTTATATTTAAAGAAGAAAGTGCATTTTGAACACTACAAGCAATGCTTATTTGAGGATAACATCATTACAGCTAAATTCAACACCATCAGAAGTTTTAACCATCAGCTGTACAGCGTGACTGAAGTTAAAAAGGCGCTATCCTGTAATGACGACAAAAGACAAACCCTTCCAGACAACATCCACACTTTACCATTCGGTCACTATTCCCTCAACCCTATTGACTAATAACCCTTTCATCGTCCTAGATCCTCTATCCTTTTCCTTTCCGTAAAAAAAGGGGAAACACAGCAATGTTAAGCTGTGTTTCCCCTTTTTTTACACAAGTTTTGAATGACCTTGAACTATATGTATATATATAAGCAGATTTATACAAAAGAATATTTAATACCATATCAGCTGCCTTCGTGAAACCATCATGTCAGACCTGAAGGAGAAGATTATTAATGAACTACACAAACCTGCAAGAATAAAGTTTCCAAGAAGAAATACTGTTATAAAAGGGATAAATGATCTATATCAAGCGGATTTAATTGAAATGCGACCGCATAGCAGAATAAACAAAGGATTTAAATATATACTCACAATTATTAATTGTTTTACAAAAGTTGCAGACGCTTTGCCTCTAAAGGACAAGACTGGTAAAAGCGTAACAGAAGCCATGGAAATAGCCATAAAAAGAGATAAAAACAAAATTAAACATTTACAAACTGATGATGGAACAGAATACTTTAATACAAACTTTGCACAGTTAATGAATAAATATAAAATAAATCATTATTCTACAAATTCAGAGAAAAAAGCTGCTATTGTAGAAAGATTTAATAGAACCTTAAAAGGAGCACTGTATAAACAATTTTCAAAAAGAGGTTCTTACGTATGGTATGATGTTTTACCACAATTAATAAATGATTATAACAACAGGTTTCATAGAACTATTGGTATGAAACCTAACAAAGTAAATAGAAGAAATGCAAAAGATGTATTAAAACGCATAAAGAAAAATACAAAGCCTAAAGTAGAAAAAATGCAGCCAAGAAAATTTAATGTAAGTGATAAAGTACGGATTAGTAAATATAAGGGAGTGTTTACCAAAAAATACCTTCCCAATTGGACGAATGAAGTTTTTACAGTGTATAAAGTGCAACCGACTGTACCTGAAACGTATATCCTAAAAGATAACAAAGGAGATTTGTTGCAAGGTGCATTTTATGGACATGAAATGTTAAAGTCAACAGTAGGTGATGTATATCTTGTTGAAAAAGTGTTACAAAGAAAAAAGGACGCAGTTAAAGTGCGGTGGTTAGGGTTTAACAAAACTGAGGATTCATGGATACCTATAAAGGACTTGGTTTAATACAAGCAACTCATTTCATCGTTAACCTTTGAGCAGGATGGAGATTATTCACCATAAAGATCGATTCAATATTAATAACATAGATGATTTAACTGTGGATAACGTTAAAATCAACAATGGTAAACACGGTAGTTTACTTCCAAACACTGTTCGATGTATAGTAAGTGGCCCCTCAAACTGTGGAAAGACCAATGTTGTCTTTAATTTGATCACTAATCCGCAGGGATTAAGGTTTAGTAACCTATATATTTTTTCAAAGTCTCTACATCAACCAAAGTATCAATTGCTGGATAAAATCCTATCTGATGTGTCTGATGTTAATTTTTACAAATTTAACGCTAGTGATAGCATTATGCAACCAAACGAAGCGAAACCGTATTCTGTATTTATATTTGACGATGTATCTTGTGAAAATCAGGATACTATTAGAAACTACTTTGCCATGGGAAGACATAATAACATCGACAGCATATATATAGGACAAACTTATAGCAAAATCCCAAAACAACTTATCAGAGATAATGCAAATATTCTAATTGTATTCAAACAAGATGATACTAACCTAAAACATATATATAACGATCATGTGAATGCGGATATGCCATTTGAAAAGTTTAAAGAGCTTTGCGGAAAAGCATGGGCGGAAAAGTATGGATTTTTGGTTATTATGAAAGATCAAGCTATAAAAGATGGTCGTTATAGAATAGGTTTTGATAAATTCGTTTTAATACACTGATTAGCGGTATTACTGTACAAGTCGTCAAGGTGTGAAGATGGTTAACCAGGAAAAGCTATTAAAGGAAATAAAATCACTTAGTGATTCTATTAGACAAAAAAACCGAGCTTTAAAATCAGGTATAAATGAAAGAGAGCAATTTTTAGAAACAACATTCAAACCTGTTACTGAACCTTTAAAGCGATTAGCACAAAATATGGAAAGACCTTCAATTCGCTTCGAAGGAGACAAAATGCTACCAATTTCCAAATATGAAGAAGAATTTCAGAATGATGAAAGTTCTGACCAGTTACAAACATCTGAAGAAAGCGACGAGTATGAAGAAAGCGGAGATATAGGAGATTTAAGGGAAAAGAACATTGCAGGAGATACAAGTACAGAAGATACAAGTGCGGAAGATACAAGAGCAGAAGAAGAGGATATCAACCCATCCAACTTAAGCAAATTAGGCACAGATATTATTTTTAAAGGAACACTTGGAAGAAAATATACATTAAAAATGTTACATGGCACACATGCTAATCGAAATTATCATACATATGGAGCTAGAATAGAGGATAAAGGATTAATGATTGGAGATAGAAAGTTAGATATAAACGAAAATGATGATATAGTTATTGGTGATAAGAAATATAAAGGTACAACAGGTTTGTTTGAACTCATCTTTAAAAATAATCCTGGTAAATATACTAAAAAGGATTTACAATTGTTTAAAAATATACTAGAGTATACAAATGCACATAGAAAAAAATATTCCAAAGAACTACCTATTCATAGAAACAGGTCAATAAAATACACAAACATTATATCTAGTCTTTTCCCCTCGAAATCAAATAAAGCTCCAATTAAAAGAAGAGCTTTATCTTCTGCTGAATTAAATGTTTTGCATAAAAAAAGAAAAACAACTGATCCTACTACATCTGGAAGGGGATTATTAAAAAATGTGTATAAAACCAATATAATATATTACAACGATATAAATAAGTTAGTTGATCGAATGAGGTTATTACATGAAGCTATGGAAGCCGGGCACACTGGTTTAGAAAACGAATGGGTAGCTTTGGTTGATGAACTGCGAAAACGAGAAATAATTGTTCAGTAGACGTATATATATATATATATATATAGTAAGAACCTAAACGATAGCGATTCAGTTACATCATGAGTGTGGACAAGTTTGGACGGTATTCCGAGTTTGGAGTAAAATCTGGATATAGTGAAAAAAGAGCTGGGTTTCCGTTAACACCTGATGGTAATTATAATTTTGAAGGAAAAGTAATTCAAAATGTTGGTGATCCGCTTTTGTCTTCTGATGCGGTTACGGTACAATACATGGATAAAAGAACCCCGATTGTACACGAAGACCATTGGGGATTTTCCGGTAAAAGGTTAAGCAATATAAAACATCCCATTTATGATGGTGAAGCAGTAAATTTAGCGACTTTAAAATTGTTAACGATTTACAAAAAGAATGAAACTGATACAAGCTATGATGTAAAAAAATTAAAATTGTCAAATGTAGGTGATTGTGAGCAGGATGGAGACGCTGTAAATAAGAAAATATTTGATATAGTACACAAGAAATGGACTACAGAATATGAAAAACATATGGAAAGGTTTGGTGCAGCTTTATTTAATTATATCCATCGGGCTTCAGGAAGAGCTGTAGCTTCAGATGTTGACAGCCACAATTATTTAGACTGGAAAAAGATACACAATCCAGAAAAACCTAATCAATTAGATAAACCGTCTGAGCCTTCTAAAGTCAAGACATTAGGAAAGGGGGATAAAGTGAATGTGATTAATGAACCAACAGAAAACGATGAAGATTATATAAGAGAAAAAAGAATTTAAATACCCATGATAAGGGATAAAGCATCAGTTATATTCGAGAGATGATACAGAGAGGATGATGGAATCCAATATTACTGCGTGGAGTTTAATATCTCAAGAGCCGAGATTTCCCCAAGGAGTGCTGACAGATGGTTTTGTTCAACGGTTTGATAGATATATGGATTGGGAACAACTTTCCATACACTACCTCTTCACAATGACTATGTTAAGAATTTATTTTCACAGAGTTAACTGGATTCATATTTTACAAAGACAACAGTTTTCAGAAAACTTCCTTGTAGAGATGACATCAAATTTTAATAACTGTTGGGAAGTAATAAGTAAATATCAAAATCTCTCTGAAAATTACATTGACAATTTTAAAGATAAACTAGACTGGAATGTGTTATTTAATTACCAACGATTAAGTGGCAAGTTTCTAAGGGAACATGACAACTATTTAGATTTTATTCATTTTACCGAAAACAACGATACCATCACCAGCGGAGAAACATTTGAAACATCTTCAATTACACCTTATTTCTATTTTTACTACTTTTATTTATTATGTCTACATTTAATTAATTAATCCATTTCTATATAATAAATGGATTTTAAACAGTATATATAATACAAGAAGCCAAGACTAATATTACATTCATTGTAAAACATTTATAGAGTGCACCTACTGATTGTAAGTTTGGCTATAAATAGTCATGCCGAGGGCTAAACGCATCAGTCATAATCGAGAGAGATTACAGAGAGGAAGGGGAATAGCATCAACAGCATTTTCTCTATTAAGTAAACCGGTTGGAGCTATAGTTAACAAGGCGATTGATTTATTACCTGTGGAATTACATTTACCTGGAGGATATCAATATTGTGGTCCTGGAACCAAATTAGAGAAACGGCTTGCTAGAGGAGATCCTGGAATAAATAAGCTTGATCAGGCTTGTAAACAGCACGATATAGCGTATTCCAAATTTGGTGATACAAAAAATAGATCAATAGCAGATAGAGCACTTTCTGAGAAAGCTTGGCAAAGAGTAAAATCTAGTGACGCGAGTATTGGTGAAAAAGCAGCGTCTTTAGCAGTAACAGCAGCAATGAAAGCAAAAACTACGTTTGGAGGAGGAAAGAGAAGAAGGCGTGGGAAAAGACCCGCTAAGAAACAAGGAGGTAATATCAGAAGAAAACGTCGATCTACTAGTGGTAAAGGTAAAAAGAAACCAACAATATGGTCAATGATAAAAAAGGGAGGAGGACTATACCTAAGACCGTATCGTGTGTATTAAATAAGAAAGAGCAATTAATAATTAAAAACAAAGAATTAACCAATGAAGAACTGATTACATATGCTTCTTGTTTGAAAATCCCATTTTTTAGAGGAGTATTTATGAAAGATGAATTACCGGTTAAAATGTGGAAAAATGAGACTGGTATAGTAAATTTGGATAATAGTGAAGGATTAGGCACTCATTGGGTGTGTTACAAGAAACTTGGTGAAACGATTTATTATTTCGACAGTTTTGGAAACCTTCCACCACCGAAAGAACTTCAACAATACTTTCGTGCGGCAGAAAATGTTTTTTACAATTATACAAGAAAACAACCTGATGATACATCCATTTGCGGTCATTTATGTTTAGACTTTTTAGCTAAAAGTGTTAGTCAACTTTAAGATGTCTTCGTATACAGTGTCATTAACCGGTAACTCATGTACTTTGCGCAGTATTCTGTTTCCAGCGCTACGTTTGCAAAAAGGAAGACTATGGGAAGCCGCATTATTGGATTTAACAACATATAACTCTATTCCAAACGTTAGTGAAGGAATTAATAACAAAATACATTATTACAAGACAAAAGATAATAAAGGAAAATATTCAGCTTTGGAAGAATTCAGTTTACCAACAGGAGCTTATGAAATTGATAATATAAATGAAGTTATACAAAAACATATGGGAAAAGAAAATATAACGATAAAAGGCAATAACAATACAATGAAAGCCGAAATTACTTCTAAGTATTATATTGATTTTGGCCAAGAACGTTCAATTGGTAGTTTATTGGGGTTTTCTAAGGAAACAAAGGTATTAGAACCTAATACAACTCATTCTGGGAATAGAACTGTGACGATCATCAAAGTAAACAGCATAGACATTACATGTAACATTATACAAGGATCCTACAGAGATGGAGAAAATCGGCATATATTACACACATTCTACCCATCAGTCGCACCGGGTTTCAAGATAGTAGAAAAGCCTCAAAACCTTGTGTACCTACCGTTAAACACCAGTTTCATTTCAGACATCGTGCTGAACATAGTGGATCAAGACGGAAACCTTATTGACTTTCGAGGAGAAGCTATTACTGTAAGAATACATATAAAATCATCCGCTTAGATAATGGGGTTATCATTTAAAAAGAGAGAGCCAACCAGCAAAGAGGTCAGTAGCTCATCAGCTGTAGAAGGATTAACAAGTGACAACATTCGTTTTCTAGAAGAAATTGGATTAAAGGTCATTAACAATGGATATACTGGATATAGCGCAGGGCCCAACATTCGACGAGACCTTATGGGAAAAGGAATATCACACGCACAACCCTTACGCTTCGTCCAAATTAAACAATAACGATGAAATTAGGATTCCTATACAACAACAAGACATTTATACTCTTCCATGCGAAAGTTATTTATATATTGAAGGAAAAGTAACAAAAGCTGACGGTACTGTTGGAACCACTGTTCCGTTCATAAATAATCCTATGGCATTTTTGTTTGACGAGATTAGATATGAAATTTCAGGAGTTACAGTCGATTCAACAAAAAAGGTTGGAATTTCCAGTACATTAAAAGGATTAGCGTCTTTAACACCAAATGAGAAGAATCTGTTAGCTGTTGCAGGATGGGTTGCACCAGACAAAAGTATAATTACTCCTGACGCTTCGGGAAACTTTGATTTTTACGTACCTTTAAGATTACTTTTAGGATTTGCTGAAGATTACAGAAGAATAATAATAAATGTAAAACAAGAACTAGTTTTATTAAGGTCATCAAACGATAATGATATTATTAAAGCATCTGCTGGAACAACTGAAGCCAATTTAGACTGGAAACTAACATTAGACAAGATTGTTTGGAGAGTACCACATGTGCGACTAAATGATGAACACAGGATTACATTATTAAGAAAGTTAAAATCAGATCGAGACATTGTAATGCCATTCAGAAGCTGGGAGTTTCATGAATACCCCGTTTTACCTTCAACACAACGGCATACATGGACTGTAAAAACTTCTACTCATTTGGAAAAAGCGAGATATGTAATCTTTGGATTACAAACAAAGAAAAAAAGTATATTAACTGAAAATGCTGGTGAATTTGACCATTGTAAATTAACAAACTGTAAAGTGTTCCTGAATTCACAATTCTTTCCCTACGACAACTTTAATATCTCTTTTGATAAAAAAAGGTACAGTGTTTTATACGATATGTACGCTAGGTTCCAAAATTCATATTACGGCAAAACAAACACACCTCTACTATCTCCCGTACAGTTTGAATCGAAAGCTCCGATTGTTGTAATTGATTGCTCCAAACAAAACGAATCTGTAAAATCGTCTAGTGTTGATATAAAAATAGAAATGGAATTTCAAGAAAACGTACCTGCAAATACATCTGCGTATTGTTTAATTTTGCACGATAAAATTGTTACATACACACCGTTGACTGGTATCGTAAAGACGGTATTGTAAAACGTTGTACCACCACCGGCACCGCCACTGTCGCTAACCTATAAATAGCGGAGCAACAATGCAGGTCTTCAGTTGATCGTCTATCGTCGCATGGGCAACATCTTCTACAAAATGAGTTCTCCATCTGTTGTACAAGGTGATGCAGAGGTAGCACCGTTATTGGAACGTGATAATACTAGTGAAGAAGAAATCATCCAGGAAATAACTGCATTTTTAAAGTTTGGTAAAAGAGATAGAGAGGAGGAAAGTAATGCAGACCCATCAAAGGTAGTACCAAAGAGGAAGAAGAAAGTTGAAGAAAATATTCCTCCTCACATTTTAACTGAAGTTTTTTTGCGAATCTTTTACCCCATCTCAGCATGCATCAGTAAAAGTGTATCAGTTGGATTGATGAAGTCATTGGATTATTCCCCTACAGTAATACTACACCATGGAACAAAAAAGGTTTTATTTTCGCAAAATGCTTGGGAGTCATTTTTGAAACATGTACATTTAATAGAATGTTATTTAACTAACAGTTTGTGTGGAAGGAAAACACATATTCGACTTTTGGATTGTGACAATGAAATCGATATTGTTAAACATCGTGGACAACTACAAGTGCGAATTAGAGACTTGACTCAACATGAAAATAAGATTCTACTGTCACGTGAAGAATTCTACGTTTTAAACTACGCAACAGAACCTATTACAAGGTACATGAGACAGTTGGTATTTGCAAGCGCTATTATTAAAGAATATTTGGTCGATACTTTGGAAAAACAACCTGATAGCACCATCGTGTACGGACCTGTGGATACATCTATTTTTAATAGAATACCTCATGAAGTTTGCATGTGGAGAAAGTTAAAGGATTTTGAACCACTTGTAGAAATCGCTACAGAAGCTACAGAAGAAACAACACAGGAAGAAGAAACGGAGAAACAAGAAGAAGAAGAAAACGAAACACAAGAAGAAGAAGTTAAAAAAGACTAAAGTTTGACTTAGTAAAGAAGAACACACGTGGGGTAGGCCTATTGGGGACGGTGCCCACGTTAAATATACACCAACGCGCCTGCAACTGTACGGCCTGGTATTTAACCTACCGTGGTGTGGAAAACAGTTTAGTTGATCGCTAGGTGCCATGATGAGCGGAGGGGATGAAGAAGTGAGTGTAAAGCCTTGTGTAATAGAATTTCAAGCATTTCGAAATAATGATGATAGGTTTATTATCAAGGAATTAGTAATTTTAGACTTGCTTACATTTGTAGTTTACCCATTCACGTTTGAAGCTCCTTTTTCTTTTAACAACCTTAACGCCAAAGCAAAAAGTACAAACAAATGGATAACAAACTACTTTCATCACATACATTGGTATGAAGGATTTATAAGCTACAGTAATCTGCACAGTATTATGTTTAACTTTTGCAAACAATATTCACATATATACACAAGAGGATTAGAAAAAAGGAACTGGATACAAAAGTACACGCACGGTGATGTTTTCGATATAACCATCGGTAAGGACTTTAACATTAATCTCGGTAATATTTGTGTTGCTGCAAAAGATCCTAAACACGGACAATTAAACTGCGCATTGCACAACGCATATCGTTTGGCTGCTTACTTGGAACAAACGCAGAAATGTGGTGGGGGTAGCAAAGAACCGGAATGTGGTGGGGGTAGCGGGGCCTATAAATACGAGGAGCCAACACCGCTCCGGCACGAGTATTATTCGAGACTCCGAAGAGGCAACATCACAGAAGACATCGCAACCACTACTGACGAAGATGGCATCACAACAGTTTCTACAAACACTGGTTGATCAATTCAACACTCATTCAAAATCCGACCTTCTGCTAACTAAAAAGTGTTCAGAATTAAAAGAACAAAAACACTACATTATTCATAACATCAAGAAAGTGGAAACCACACATGGAGAAGCAATTCTAGTTTCATTGAGCGAAGCACCTTTAACTTCAGGAGATGAGCCGAAGTTTCAAGTATTTCTTCCAAAACGATTTGTTCAACTGCTACAGAATGAAGATTTGCGAGATATTCAACCGGGGACGTTGTATTTGGTATCACACGGTGTAAGCGGCAACAACTCAACGGAACTCACTCTGCACATCATGCATCCTTGTACATAATGTCTCTGTTTGTATTTCTCTGTTTGTATTTTATTGTTTGTATTTCTAGTCATCAATGTTAAACTTAAGTTTATTGTATTGTAAGATGTTTGTTTAATAAAGAAAAGAAAAAATATAAAAAAATAATATAAAAAAAATAAAGAAAACAGCAACACAGCAGTATATTATTTTATATACTGCTGTGTTGCTTTTTTTTAAAATTCAAATGGATGACCTTGAACTTTCATTCAGGGTTAACTTATGAAGAGGTATAAAAGAGAGGGAGCAGTGAAGTTAGTCTCAGTCTTGTCTAACACACGCTGCAGCTAACATGTCGGTGCCACCTATGAACAATTTATTTTTCGATAACAATTTGAAGACATATTGTTGCGAGTTACAATGTTTTAAAATACCAGGCGATCAAGTTGACGGGAAAGCTTGTCGTAAGTGCAAGTGTTTCAGCTATTGCATATGTAGATGTAAAACGTATCAAATGAACCGACAAGATAAAATACAAGAATTACGCCGAAGGATTGCATTACTGTGGCGGCGAATGTAGTAGCAACGATCTGCCTCGCACCAGCTGCCACCTGCCACCTGCCGCCTGCCATCTGCTGTCCGCCATCTTCTCCGCCCCCACCATTTCGTTTCATATCAGAACGTTAGCTAGCGAATAGTCAGTACACCTCCGGCTCTCGACTGGTGAACATCGAGTGCTCTCCACAAACGTAAAACATTATATTAAAATGTCCATTAAAATTAGGTGTATTCATCTTGCGACTTTCCAAGACCTCGAGGTGTTTAGTGAAGAGTTAAGACTTCTTATTGCGTCCGGTTACGATTTATCTTTGGAACTTTACGCATCAAAAAACAACATGGACTCTGCGCAGGGATCGAAGTATCTACCGTCTTTCATCAGAAAGCAAAGTGATGGCCGCAACTCGTCCGGATCAACAACATCGATGACAACCAACAACGGGGAACTATTGTAAACATGAATTATTGTAAACATAACTTATTGTAAATAAAATAAAGTAATATTTGTAATTGTACTACCTCGCACTCGTATCATTCGATTGCTTCATTCGATTGTTTCATTCGATATTTATTATCGATTAACTATCGAATCACAATCGTTTTACGAGTGCGAGGTAGATTTTTTTAAAAAAACTTCACCGTGACCTTGAACTTTGAACTTTTACTCATTTCGTCACAAAACCGCCTACGTCACTGGCTCAGCCTCAGATGACGTCTTTCATGACGCAGCGCTTCCGGTCACGTGACCGGAAGCCATCAATCAAGTGAGCCAGAAGTCCCCTTTCCCTACTACTTGCCGCAAGGAACACAAAATAGTGGTGTTTTATGCAAATATCAATAGAAAGTCAAAATAACTCTTGCCTAATTCATCCTTAATTTTTTTTTGAATCATCCTTATTTATATAACGTGTATATTTATAGTGGAATCGTAACCGTGGGTCATTTCAGGTTTACCACGGATTATTCAAAGTAAGCAGCTGGTTTTGTAAGTTTTACATAATCTAGACACTGTTGAAACCGATATCGGAGCAATATTTTGATAAATACATATCTAATGGTACATTGTAATCGATTTCGATTTGTCACACCGTTCATCTGCCCGCGGCGCAGCGTTCGTTCGTTTACACGCTTCTGTACATCTTAGTAATTAATGAAAATGGAATGAAACTTGATGTTGTATACAAAAAAACTACTGAACCGACTGGGCTGAAACTTTACACAAATGTAGATCTTGAACCCTTGCAGTTTACATTTAAAGAAATGTTTACATTTCAGAAGAAATGAAATATTTAGAAACTATAATGCGAACAGCTAATTGTGTTTGAAACACTTAAGATAAATAATTTGTTGCTTTGAATACCTGCATTTTGGCGATAGACTAATTCAACGAATACATATCTAATGGTACATTGTAATCGATTTCGATTTGTCACACCGTTCATCTGCCCGCGGCGCAGCGTTCGTTCGTTTACACGCTTCTGTACATCTTAGTAATTAATAAAAATGGAATGAAACTTGATGTTGTATACAAAAAACTACTGAACCGACTGGGCTGAAACTTTACACAAATGTAGATCTTGAACCCTTGCAGTTTACATTTAAAGAAATGTTTACATTTCAGAAGAAATGAAATATTTAGAAACTATAATGCGAACAGCTAATTGTGTTTGAAACACTTAAGATAAATAATTTGTTGCTTTGAATACCTGCATTTTGGCGATAGACTAATTCAACGATGTTTCTAAGTCCCGATCTAGGTCAAGGTCATCTTAGGATATTGTCAGAGCGGGGAATAGATCAGTATGTAGTTCTTACATTGACTACAAACTGGTCTAGAGTCAAAGTGGTTCTAAGATGTGCAACATCCCGGCTATATAGCACTCGTCGCATGTTAAGCTAACCAACTGCCAATAAAACTATCCGTGTTGGCCATTTTAGGTAACCGTTTATAGACTTGCCTCGGAGCCACTCCGTCAGCTGTGCTAGATCTGCAAATAATGTCTGCACTGTTTAATTACAAAAGGATAGTTTAATCCTTAATCTTAATTTTAGTGAGTATGATTTTAAATGGGGAGAGGTGTGAATTTGCTGTTTGTAATAATAGATGAGTTAAAGGGCAGCTGACTAAAATATGACTTGTGGAGAAAGGATTTGCTTGTTTACCATGGCAGCAGAGTTTATCTTAATTTCCGCCATTCCATTCAGAACGTTGTATTTAATTGCAGCTTAAAATGTAATTTGACTTTTATTGACACTTTTACTTGTCTTATCTGCTAACCGTATATTATTATTAATACCTAGAGAAAAAGTGTACCCTATATGTTGACTACCGTTTTACCCTCTGTCTACAAGCGAACTTCCAATACATATATAACATAACACATTAGGTCACGTAACAGGATTCAAAAACAAGTGGATATTTAAAATATTCATTATTCTGTATAAGAATAGCATTAGGGATGAGGACGCAGGTTTGCTGCCGCAAGGAACACAAAATAATGGTGTTTTATGCAAATATCAATAGAAATAATGTAAGTGAAGTCACATACCAAGTTTCATCCATATACATTCATAAATAATCGATATATAACATTTTAGTTATTTTCAATAAGAAAATCATGGGGACTGAGTACCTAGGTTTGCTGCTACGGGGACCATATTCGAAATCTTTTTTTTTTTTTTGTGTGCAAACAACAAATTATTCTTCCATAAGAATAACATGGGAGACCGAGTACCTAGGTTTGCTGCTACGGGAACCATATTCGAACGATTTTATTTATTTTTTTTTGTACAAACAACAATAAACCATAACCAGATGAAGCCATATGCCAAATTTCATCAGTTTATGTTCATAAATAAGCGAGATAATTTTTTTTTCTTTTTCTCCATAAGAATAACATTTGTCAACGTACTGTGTTTACCACTTTCAATATCTCAGTAGTTTATAACATCTGGGATCTCAAAATGAAAAGTTATCATGGTCTCGGGCTTAAGTCTTGCCATGGGACCTACGGTAATAGCGTCTTCCTTATAGGGGAAATTCTCTAAAAGATAGAGTATATTTTATTTTTTTGTAGAAAAGCAGTTTATTAAACAGATGCAGAAATTTCTTTTGCAAAAGGACCAACTAACATGTAACACTTTCACCGTGAGTTTACACGACTCACCGCACTTACTGTCAATAAACCGCTCGCTGTACATCAGAGATGATGAGCTCCGCCTTGACCTGGGTTATGCAACAGCGCTCATCTCCTGGAATACACTGGATGAGAACACACGTTATGTAGATGACCAGACGCTGGTATTATTTACTCCGATACTAGTTGCGGACAAATATTAGTTGCAAAAATCAGGTTAATCAGTTTTAGATTTAATACTGATTGCTGTTTCAAGGCAGCCTGGAATATCACAAAGGCCGAGTATTAGTTTAAGCGAAGCCTGCCTTGTTAGTGACATAAGGAAACTTTGGTGTTACAACATTTCGACGTCATTTATTGACATCATTCTACACTTTGGGATTTAGGTCGTTAACGCGTAGGAAGCTTGACATTGTGAAAATGTAGTTTTGATGTAAAATATAACGAGCTATTTAGGACAAGGATGATGTATTTGTACAAATTAATTAGCCACAAGTTTGTTAATAAATACAATTCATTAGTTCAATAATTTACGTGAGTTAATCCTTTATGCACCACAGCTATTATACATTTGGATTTTGACAAATGATGGCAAATTTAATCCAAAATGTACTCACAATAACTAAGTATACAAAATTATTGGTTTTTAATGCATACTTTTGAAAGAGTTTAAATAGAGTAGAGATAATTGAAACTTGAGATTCGTAATCAAATGAAATATGAAAAGCGGTAAAAACCTGCTCATGTTTATAATTGACAGCTTTTCCTGATGGAGGTTTTGATTGCATTTTAATGAACTCTTAGACGAAGTGGGGGTGAATGATAAATCTCTTCCTCTTATCATTCTCAACCGAAGCATGGACCGGTACAGTTGCAGTATCTGCGCTAAAAGCTTTGCTCGTCGATGCGGGGTTAATCGGCACATGCGCGAACAACACACAGCATGTGATCCTGTTGTTTGCCCTTTCTGCGGAGTTCATTTTCGCAGAGAGGAAAAGTTGGACAGACACATTCGGTGTGGCGCTTGCCGTGGGGAACGACCGCAGCCTTCACCCCCGAGTGGAGCATGACCGCAGCTTGGCAACTTGCAACGTCCGCAGCCTTCACCCCCGAGTGGAGCACGACCGCAGCTTGGCAACTTGCAACAACAGTCAAGATCGTGTCCCAGAGATGCATCGCCTCCACCTTCACCTCCGAGATGTGCACGTGTGCAACGTCCAATTGGTAATACTTAATAGTAATAATAGTATTAAAAAAAAAAAAAAAAGAATTATAGGGATACAGGAAAAAGTTGTATTTCTAAAAAGTTATTTGTCAGCCATTTAAATATTTCAAAGACAAATTCCATGAAAACTAGCAACTGAAACAAAATTTTACAAGACATACAATTTAAAGCACTGTGTACTCCAAATCCAATGATATTTTTACCGTAAAAATCGGTTAATAAACAAAAAAGTTATGACAATTTTTTATAATACATTTCAAAATGTCGGCCATATACAAATTTTCAAAGTCAAATTCCTTAGTTCATTTGACCAAGTCCTTTAAATTTTATGTCTTGTAAAATTTTGTTTTAGTTGCTGGTTTTCTAGGAATTTGACTTTGAAATGTGTATATGGCCGCCATTTTGAAATTTATTTAAACAAAATTACCATAAATTTTTATTTATTATCCGGTGACACCCTGCGGTGATACCGCATTTTTGTGACACCCTGTATATATATATATATATATATATATATATATATATATATATATATATATATATATATATATATATTTGAACGAATAGTGTTTTCAGCATCTGGGGACCTCAAAACAAAAAAGTTATCATAGTCTCGGGGGCCTAAGTCTTACCATGCCACCTACGTGTTCTTTGCTTCAGCAAACCTGCTTACTCAGCTGCCATGTTATTCTTATGGAGAATAATTAAAATGTTATAAATCGTTTATTCATGAATTTATATTGATTAAACTTGGTATGTGGCTTTATGTGCTATTATGATACATAAATATGCATTGGAAATTCGCTGAGTACGCAGGTTTGCTGCTACGGAGGTATTTTAGATTAACTGACGTGTGTTTCTACTTATATAATTGTAGCGAATCTCCCCTATACAAAAAATAGGGTTTTATACAAATATCAATATAACTCGTGTAGGTAAAGCCACATACCAAATTTCATTAATTTATTTTCATAATGAAGGCAGATAACACGTTACTTATTCTCCATAAGAATAACATGGGGCTGAGTACGCAGGTTTGCTGCTACGGGAGCCTTGGGTAAAAAATTGTCTTTTTGAGCAAACACCAATGGTCCACAACCAGATGAAGCCGTATACCAAGTTTTGTCAGTATACGTTCATAAATAAGCGAGATATAAAATTTTGATTTTTCTCCATAAGAATAACATTAGACAACGTACTGTGTTTAGCACTTTCAATATCTCGGTAACCAATTGACGTAGAGAAATGATCAAAATACCAAATTGTGTGTTTTTTTAAGCTGAATCCAATGGAAAAAAAAATAAAATTTGACTATTTCCAAAATTATATATATATAAAATTCGAAAAACCCATTTTTGGGGTACAAAACCCCCATATACAGTTTCGAACGAATGGTGTTTTTGGGGTCTGGGGACCTCAAAACGAAAAGTTATCATGGTCCCGGGCCTAGGTCTTACCATGCCGACTACGGTAATAGCTTCTTCCCTATAGGGGAAATTCGCTAAAAGTATAGACTTAATCACATGTTTTAATGTAAACAAAGCAGACAACTTTTTTGAAATTTGGAGCAAATGTGGAGAGTGACATTTATGACTTTAGGTTCGAAAATTATATCAATCAAAAATCTGTTTTTTTTTTCTTTGCAAATTTGACCCAGAAATGTTAAAAACATTCAATATCAATATTAATTATCTCTTTCAATCAGTTTTAGTTACAACTTAAACTTAGTAATTTATATCAGAATTCAACTTTGTCTAATAATTCATCCATGCCATAGGATACATTCGTAAAGTCCCTGACTACAACTACAAACAGAAAAGTAGTCAAGTCTTTCCCGTAATGTAGACAAGATTGGTAGGACGTTGCAGAGATGTTCAAAGTTGTAAACACAGTACGTTGTCCAATGTTATCCTCATGGAGAATAAATAAAATTCTACATCTCGATTATTTATGAAACTTGGTTTGTGGCTTCAACTAGTTGTGGTATATTGATATTAGCACAACAAAAAAAAAGAATATTTTTTTTTTGTTTTTTTGCTGATAGTCCTCGTAGCAGCAAACCTGCATACTTGGTCCCCCATGTTATTCATATGGAGAATAAGTAAAGTTGTACTTCTCCCTTAATTATGAACCTACATTAAGAGAACTTGATATTTAGCTTCACCTGGTTCAATTGTAATGATAATTGCAAAAAAAAAAAAAATAAAAAAATAAATAAATAAACACATTATTTATCTTTCTCGTTGCAGCAAACCTGCGTCCTCAATCCTAATGTTATTCTTATGGAGAATAAATAAAATGCTATATATCACTTATTTATGGATGTATATTTGTGAAACTTGGTAAATAGCTCTATATAGGCATTGGAAATTCGCTGAGTACAGGGGTATTTAATTTTCCCTTAACATGTAAATAGTAAAGCAAAAATACTGTATTAATATTTGTGTCTTCTCTTTCTTTTTAGCAGTTGTAAGACCTATACCTCGGGATGATCCGGCTGTGGTGGATGGTCCCGAGGTAATTGACTTAACGGTCGATTAGAAGATCATCAAGAAAAGAAACCCAAGACAGAGATGGTAAGACAAGGAATACAGAGTGGGGGAATTCTTATCAAAAGTCTCGGAGTTAAATTAGAAGGCTTATTTAAAATTCGTTTTGTCTGACTCTGCTTTTATCCCGAAATTAAAAAACTGTCAATGCATTTTTGTGTCCCTTGTATCAAATTCTCTTTATGTCTAGCTCATAAGTCATTGTATGTTCTATTTTTTGCTCTATCATGTAATAATTAATTTTTGACTGTGAAATATGTGTATTTAAATTACTGTATGCCATTTATTAACTTGCAATGGTATACTTGTAATGTGTCTCAATAATTTACTTTATCTGAGTTCGTGCAATCGATTACAATGTACCATTAGATATGTATTTATCAAAATATTGCTCCGATATCTGTTTCAACAGTGTACGTTTTAAAACTTGTTTTTATATTGTAAATTAATTAGTTAAGCTATTTAGAACCTGTTACAGTCAGGGCGCAACCTCAGTACCGTATAGCGTCTTATGGGATATTGACAACGCGAGCTCAGTTAAATGAGGTTTACAGCCAAGGGATATTTTTATTGACAATATTTATATACAACCTTTATTTTTGATCGAAAAACAAAATTTACCACTCCATGGCTGCCATATCTGATTTACTCAATACATTCATCAATGTTTGACACATATTTTAGTATCACTTACTTCACTCATCACGATCCTATCTTTATCGTCTAAATATATAAAAATCAGATGTATGTCTGTCTTCTGTTTGTCCTTTTATGCGTAACTATTGTTAGCAAAGGTTTTATTGAAAAGCTTTATAATATTTTACCTCTGATTGTTTTACATGTATAGTTTTGCACGTTTGCACCATATTTACCTTTCGTTCATATATGGGTGACCTCAAAACTACCTGATACGGTAGTAACGTTGTAGTATTGTACAATGACAACATATATTTTTAAACGCTTTATTTCCCTAAATTTGTCTGCTGCTGATAAAAAAACTCACTGATTTAATTTAACAAACTAATTTATCTTGTTTGACACATGCACTACTGCTCCCAATTAACTTCTAGTTTCAAATAATCACATGAGACAACAAAATTATCGTTTGATTTGAATAATTTAATCTCGAAGGAAACGGGGTAAGTTTCTCAATAAGTAGCTTCCTTGACCCTCTGGTGAGCAAAGTGCAATTTTTATAACAATGTCACTGCAAAACAACGGCCGAGGTTATCTTAAAGCTGGTCTCGTTTTGTAATAATCCTAATTGGCTGGTAAGCTTATTTTCTAGGGCGTCTGGGTTATCAGGGAAAATGCCTTCGTTCAAAAATGCATCTTTCATTTGGAGTAACGAACTGAAATTACGAAACTCTTGATAAAAATGAGGGCAAATACAAGTCTTGAGATGATAAAATAGATTTCAGCACGTCTGTGCATCTCGAGGACGAGGGTCGTATGAATATTTATAGTACGAGCTGCAGTGATTACCCAAAGCACGAGGTTTTCAACTACAGAAAGAATATTGTTTATATTTGACTTAATCTTAATAATAAACCGATCCACCTTTGCTTTGGTCACACTCTGGGTCGCGTTTTTTTATGTTTTATCTTCTTAAAACTATCAAATCAATCCTCTGCATGATTTATTTATCCTATCGTCTGGTGCAGAGCTGAGCTGAGCACATTTAAGTCTGCTTCGCTCTACAGCCAAAAATAACTATTTTCAAGGGCAAGCCTATATAACTTCTTTATTTTCGGCTTAAAGTATAACATGTGAGTACTCAAATTACGCGGCTCAACGAGACGTTAGCGGAATAACAACTATTTTGAAGGTCAAACCTAAATAACTTCTTTATTTATGGTTTTAAATTATGACCGAGTGGTCTGGTGGGGGAAAGGTAGGTACCTTTCCTACACACTAGTGCTACCTCAGTCTTGTTTAACTTACGCTTCAATCATCATGTCGATGCAGAAAAAAGAAAATCTACCATTCTGTAACACAAAGGGTAATTTCAGTTTACAACTTTAAATTTTTGCACGGTCCATCGTAGGTTATTAATTCAAGGTCGGGTGACTTCGTTAATACAGAGCGGGGAATAGAACACTTTATAATCCAAGTGAGAAGTACTAACTGCGCTGTTCCCCGTTTTGGAAATTGTTCGGGTGGCCTTGGGGACTTGAGCATTTTGCAAAGAACATCTATTTTCAAGGACAGACCTAAATAACTTCTTTATTTTTGGTTTAAGGTATAACATGTAGTTAAAAGTGTTTGCTGCTGAAGGACTTTCATACATAATAAATAAACATACATATACATATACTTAATTTAATGTAAAATCAATTTAAATCTGGATTTATTTCAAAGTTATTACATATTTGTTAACATAACGGGCCTAATTTTACCTTCTACAATTGTACTATTTGCATTTTTATAGAATATTTATTATCTTGGGAACATGATTTACAGTTTACTGAATAGGTAAGGACGAACTGCTAACTTCTAAACGTGGTAGACAACCCAGTACCGGGCCTTGCAAAGATCAGTCATGTGGTGTAAGAGGCGTGTCTCTTATCAGAGTGTAAAGGCTATCGTATGTCTGAAGAGACTCAATAGCAACTTACGCTTAGACGCTTTTAAAGGGGATTATCAGTGACCTTTGTCTCCTGTTATTTTTACAATGCAACAGTAGACACTACTAGCCAATGAGTAGGCATAATCTAAATATAATAAACGTATGGTTTATTGCTTTGTATGCATTAAATGATGTAGATTTTAAGAGTCTTACTTCTACAGTTTGCTTATTGCTATGCAGGTTTGCAAGATGTCATGCCATTGTTGACCATCGTAGAAAGTTGAAAAAATATATTAAAATGCTGCGTCATAAAATTGATTCATGTTTTATATTATAATAATATCTTTAGAGACTGTGGGTTTATTTTACATGTGATGTTAATTTTATAAATTAATATAGGCAAGTAATTTATGCTACATTGTCTAAGACACTAACAAAATTTAGTGTTTGTTGTAATGAAACATTTCAGTGTAGATTTGGTTTACATATTTGAACTATTAAAGGAGGGAATATAACCTACTTAAGTCTTAAATATTTTCAATATTGTATATTGCAGATTTACTGTATTGTATAAGAGTGTAAGTATAGTATGTTGTGAGACAAAGCTTATTGTTTTTTCTGGTTTTGTCATATAACATTGTTAGAAACAAACAATATCATAATAACAATAATGTAAAATTATGCTTCTACAGATACCAATTATGAAGCCAAATACATTGCAAAAGTTGGTACCAAAGATCCATAACTTAATGTTAGTAAATAAATTGTGTATGCAAAACATTTAGCTTAAGTAAATTAAATATATTTGTTAACTATCTGAAATAAACTGTTGGATTCAAGAATTGTTATGATAAACATTTAAACCAAATTTGTGTTAATTTTTGAACAACTTTAACAAAAATTTATTCTGTTTTTACAATTGTCCTTGTTAGAACATTCAAGAGGAGGCATCTTGTATTCAAGAGACACTGGCGTTCTTGAATACAAGATGCCTCCTCTTGAATGTTCTAACAAGTAATATCTTTAGAGACTGCGGGTTTATTTTACATGTGATGTTAATTTTATAAATTAATATAGGCAAGTAATTTATGCTACATTGTCTAAGACACTAACAAAATTTAGTGTTTGTCGTAATGAAACATTTCAGTGTAGATTTGGTTTACATATTTGAACTATTAAAGGAGGGAATATAACCTACTTAAGTCTTAAATATTTTTCAATATTGTATATTGCAGATTTACTGTATTGTATAAGAGTGTAAGTATAGTATGTTGTGAGACAAAGCTTATTGTTTTTTCTGGTTTTGTCATATAACATTGTTAGAAACAAACAATATCATAATAACAATAATGTAAAATTATGCTTCTACAGATACCAATTATGAAGCCAAATACATTGCAAAAGTTGGTACCAAAGATCTATAACTTAATGTTAGTAAATAAATTGTGTATGCAAAACATTTAGCTTAAGTAAATTAAATATATTTGTTAACTATCTGAAATAAACTGTTGGATTCAAGAATTGTTATAATAAACATTTAAACCAAATTTGTGTTAATTTTTGAACAACTTTAACAAAAATTTATTCTGTTTTTACAATTGTCCTTGTTAGAACATTCAAGAGGAGGCATCTTGTATTCAAGAACGCCAGTGTCGTTTTACCAACCGCCAGGATCGATAAAGTGATACATCATAAAAAATCATAACCGGCTGCCAATACCACTGATGGGTTTGAATTTATTCCAGAGTTTTACTCAGCACCACGTAGAGGTTTGGTGTCTGTAGGTATTTAACAATGCACGATATATTTGTTATTGTTTTATTAGTAAATTGGGTACTGGACAAGACTAATGAAAATTATGAGCTTGCGTTTATCCGTACAGAGATCATAACGAAGGTAGTTATTATCGCAAGTTATAAGTAACAAAAAACAACATGTATAGTTGTGTGTGTTATTGTTGTTTGATCGGATGACTTAAGTAGGTAATTAAAATAAATATATTGTATAATTAACTAGCCGACCTGTTGCGGTTTCCCGTAAACTATGATAGTTGTGTGCTTCAATCTGTGGTTAGCCCGTGGAACTAATACAAATCAAGATTAGCTGTTTGAATTTTCATCACCTCAAACCAAAGTGAATGTCCATAAGGAATATATGGTAACTTTGGGACCCAGGGGGGCGGAACACGGTACATTTCTTAGCAAGCAACTAGGGCCAAAGAGGCACCTATATGTGAGATTTCAAATCTGTAGGCTTTTCATAACCGGCTGCCAATACCACTGATGGGTTTGAATTTATTCCAGAGTTTTACTCAGCACCACGTAGAGGTTTGGTGTCTGTAGGTATTTAACAATGCACGATATATTTGTTATTGTTTTATTAGTAAATTGGGTACTGGACAAGACTAATGAAAATTATGAGCTTGCGTTTATCCGTACAGAGATCATAACGAAGGTAGTTATTATCGCAAGTTATAAGTAACAAAAAACAACATGTATAGTTGTGTGTGTTATTGTTGTTTGATCGGATGACTTAAGTAGGTAATTAAAATAAATATATTGTATAATTAACTAGCCGACCTGTTGCGGTTTCCCGTAAACTATGATAGTTGTGTGCTTCAATCTGTGGTTAGCCCGTGGAACTAATACAAATCAAGATTAGCTGTTTGAATTTTCATCACCTCAAACCAAAGTGAATGTCCATAAGGAATATATGGTAACTTTGGGACCCAGGGGGGCGGAACACGGTACATTTCTTAGCAAGCAACTAGGGCCAAAGAGGCACCTATATGTGAGATTTCAAATCTGTAGGCTTTTCATAACCGGCTGCTAATACCACTGATGGGTTTGAATTTATTCCAGAGTTTTACTCAGCACCACGTAGAGGTTTGGTGTCTGTAGGTATTTAACAATGCACGATATATTTGTTATTGTTTTATTAGTAAATTGGGTACTGGACAAGACTAATGAAAATTATGAGCTTGCGTTTATCCGTACAGAGATCATAACGAAGGTAGTTATTATCGCAAGTTATAAGTAACAAAAAACAACATGTATAGTTGTGTGTGTTATTGTTGTTTGATCGGATGACTTAAGTAGGTAATTAAAATAAATATATTGTATAATTAACTAGCCGACCTGTTGCGGTTTCCCCGTAAACTATGATAGTTGTGTGCTTCAATCTGTGGTTAGCCCGTGGAACTAATACAAATCAAGATTAGCTGTTTGAATTTTCATCACCTCAAACCAAAGTGAATGTCCATAAGGAATATATGGTAACTTTGGGACCCAGGGGGGCGGAACACGGTACATTTCTTAGCAAGCAACTAGGGCCAAAGAGGCACCTATATGTGAGATTTCAAATCTGTAGGCTTTATCGTTATGGAATTTCGTGATAGGTCAGTCAGTGTATTTGGATTGTATATATTAAGGTTAATAGTTAGTAATTATATCTATTATAACAGTGTGGTCATTTTGTTTGGACCACCATTGGAATATACAATGGTGCCTCAATGATTTCATGACACAGCACCGATTGAAACCAGTATGTAATTAGATGATATTTTTAGGTTAGTTAAGCTTTATTTTGTTCCGTTTGTGTATTTGCTTTTTTGTTAAATAAATAGTAGTACGCTCATACTACATGGTTGACGACTTTTAACAACAACGATTAAAAGAGTTTTTTTTTTTTTTTGCCAATCTATCACAGTTCTGGATTATAATTTCCAATGTTAGGTAAGATTATGATTCCAGTAAATTTTATAATTTGTTGAATGTTTCATGCAAAAACTTTATTTATTATTATATTTCGTTTTGAAAAACTAATAATATAATTTAAATTTAATAGCAGTAAACGTTATAAATCAAATAAACTATACACGTTTTAAAACTTGTTTTTATATTGTAAATTAATTAGTTAAGCTATTTAGAACCTGTTACAGTCAGGGCGCAACCTCAGTACCGTATAGCGTCTTATGGGATATTGACAACGCGAGCTCAGTTAAATGAGGTTTACAGCCAAGGGATATTTTTATTGACAATATTTATATACAACCTTTATTTTTGATCGAAAAACAAAATTTACCACTCCATGGCTGCCATATCTGATTTACTCAATACATTCATCAATGTTTGACACATATTTTAGTATCACTTACTTCACTCATCACGATCCTATCTTTATCGTCTAAATATATAAAAATCAGATGTAACTATTGTTAGCAAAGGTTTTATTGAAAAGCTTTATAATATTTTACCTCTGATTGTTTTACATGTATAGTTTTGCACGTTTGCACCATATTTACCTTTCGTTCATATATGGGTGACCTCAAAACTACCTGATACGGTAGTAACGTTGTAGTATTGTACAATGACAACATATCTTTTTAAACGCTTTATTTCCCTAAATTTGTCTGCTGCTGCTGATAAAAAACTCACTGATTTAATTTAACAAACTAATTTATCTGTACTCAAATTACGCGGCTTGACGAGACGGACAAGAAGGTGCAATCAGAATCTAGATCCGACCAAGGGCATCGCAGCGTTAGCGGATAATCCAAGTGAGAAGTACTAACTGCGCTGTTCCCCGTTTTGGAAATTGTTCGGGTGGCCTTGGGGACTTGGGCATTTTGCAAAGAACATCTATTTTCAAGGACAGACCTAAATAACTTCTTTATTTTTGGTTTAAGGTATAACATGTGAGTACTCAAATTACACGGCTTGACGAGACGGATAAGAAGTGCAATCAGAATTTAGATCCGACCAAGGGCATCGCAGCGTTAGCGGAATAACAACTATTTTGAAGGTCAAACATAAATAACTTATTTATTTATGGTTAGATCATAGTAACTGTTATAATTATACAGCGTTGAGCAAACATTATTGAAGTTTTCAGTTACGGAGCTAAGGTCTTGACAGTCTAAGAGCTAAACCCTAACTAACACATGTAAACTAGTTATTGTGCGATGTAAAGCTTGGTGAGGGGACTGGTATGGTGGGGGAAGGGCCGAGTACCTAACCTACACGCAGACGATATATCACTATACGCCCAGCTCTTGCGCGGTACACTTTGATTCACAAATACGATACAATAATGTTTCTTCCACATCTTTATCTTTTAATATTTACCAAGCTGACACTAATGAAACGACTGATCAAATACAAGTACAAGAAGTGTCTACCACAACATCCTCTGATACAGAAGCAATTACATTATCCTTGATGGGTTTTGACTGATGGATATTTTATTCAAAGTCTTCCTCCCCGCGCCAGCTGCCATCTGCCGCGCACCTGCCGCCTGCCATCTGACGTCCGCCATCTGCTCCGCCCCACCTCACTTTTACCCCCGCCATTTTTGTTTGATACCAGAACGCTAGCTAGCGAATAGTCAGTTCACCTCCGGCTCTCGACCGGTGAACATCGAGCTCTCCGAGACGCTCTTCACAAAATAATAATAATAATAATATCATGTCACTCGAGATCTGATAGATGTTTCTACTTCATTACCGTCAGGTAGTATTTCTACCTGACGGTAATGAAATGGAAACACCTATCAGAACTGATCGCAACAAACAACATAGACTCTGCGCAGGGATCAAAGTATCTGCCGTCTTTCATCAGAAAGCGAAGTGATGGTCGCATTTCGTCCGGATCAACAACATCGATGACAACGAACAACGGGGAACTATTGTAAACATGAATTATTGTAAATAAAATAAAGTAATATTTGTAACAGTACTACCTCGCACTCGTATCATTCGATTGCTGCATTCGATTGTTTCATTCGATATCTATTATCGATTAACTATCGAATCACAATCGGATTTTACGAGTGCGAGGTAGTACTTTTTTGACTTAAGCTTATTGTATTGTAAGATGTTTGTTTAATAAAGAAAATATAAAAAAATAAAAAAAATAAAAAAATAAAAACAGCAACACAGCAGTATATTATTTTATATACTGCTATGTTGCTTTTTTTTTAAATTCAAATGGATGACCTTGAACTTTCATTCAGGGTTAACTTATGAAGAGGTATAAAAGAAAGGGAGCAGTGACGTTAGTCTCAGTCTTGTCTAACACACGCTGCAGCTAACATGTCGGTGCCACCTATGGACAATTTATTTTTCGATAACAATTTGAAGACATATTGTTGCGAGTTACAATGTTTTAAAATACCAGGCGATCAAGTTGACGGAAAAGCTTGTCGTAAGTGCAAGTGTTTCAGCTATTGCATATGTAGATGTAAAACGTATCAAATGAACCGACAAGATAAAATACAAGAATTACGCCGAAGGATTGCATTACTGTGGCGGCAAATGTAGTAGCAACCATCTGCCTCGCACCAGCTGCCACCTGCCACCTGCCGCCTACCATCTGCTGTCCGCCATCTTCTCCGCCCCACCACACTTTTACCCCCACCATTTCGTTTCATACCAGAACGCTAGCTAGCGAATAGTCAGTACACCTCCGGCTCTCGACTGGTGAACATCGAGTGCTCTTCACAAACGTAAAACATTATATTAAAATGTCCATTAAAATTAGGTGTATTCATTATGACTCTATTCATCTGGCGACTTTCCATTCTCCGCCCCACCATTTCGTTTCATACCAGAACGCTAGCTAGCGAATAGTCAGTACACCTCCGGCTCTCGACTGGTGAACATCGAGTGCTCTTCACAAACGTAAAACATTATATTAAAATGTCCATTAAAATTAGGTGTATTCATTATGACTCTATTCATCTGGCGACTTTCCAAGTTTCGAGGTTTTTAATGAAGAGTTAAGACTTCTCATTACGTCCGGCTACGATTTATCTTTGGAACTTTACGCATCAAAAAACAACATGGACTCTGCGCAGGAATCGAAGTATCTACCGTCTTTCTTCAGAAAGCGAAGTGATGGCCGCAACTCGTCCGGATCAACAACATCGATGACAACCAACAACGGGGAACTATTGTAAACATGAATTATTGTAAACATAACTTATTGTAAATAAAAATAAAGTAATATTTGTAATAGTACTACCTCGCACTCGTATCATTCGATTGGTCCATTCGATGGTTTTCATTCGATATTTCTTATCGATTAACTATCGAATCACAATCGGTTTTACGAGTGCGAGGTAGTACTTTTTTAAAATTACCTCCCCGTGACCTTGAACTTTGAACTTTAACTCATTTCGTCACAAAACCGCCTACGTCACTGGCTCAGCCCCAGATAACATCTTTCATGACTCAGCACTTCCGGTCACGTGACCGGATGACGTCACTTCCGGCGCAAAACCCGCAAACCCACACTACTTACATATACAATTGACTCAGTCTCAACCCCTCCTAGCGGTGAGACTGAGAACTGGACATGAATGTCAGTCCAAGCGCTGATTTGATACATGCAGCGCTACTAGCGGCGGGTCGCAGAGTTACCGCTTGGCGTTGAATTTTTAACACGGCGCGTAACCGTCTTATTGTATATGTAGTCATTGGTATTAGATTTGGAAAAACGAGTGGAGGATATGGAGCAGTATTCACGTGCGAATGCTGTCGAAATCCACGGCATTCCTTATAAACAAAATGAAGATGTACTTAATGGGGTAAAGGCAGGGCCGCCACACCTCAAGGTCGGGCCCAGGGCCACATTCTGGCTGCGAGCCCCCTCCCCCACCCCTCCCAAAACAGCATTCAATGACCCCACCCCCAGTTAATGTACATGCCATACCATTGGTTATTTTAACTAGTAAAATGAATTTAACTGAATAAAAATACACCAGTCCAAATCTTGTTCATAAACAGACGGACAGATAAACAATTTTTAACATAAATTTAAATATCTCCGCTTCCGCTGCATACAACATTTTACTGCTCAAAGCGATGTAGAAACAAAACCTATTTTATTTTTATAGATATATGCATAGATAACAAATATATTTGTTGCGATATGTTGCAAATAAAAACTAAAAAACGTAACTTTACGTTTTAGCGCCTACATTTTTCATGCGGGTATACCCGCAATACACTACTGTTGTGTGTTTTGAAATTATAAGGCGTTCTTTGTAAAATCTAGACACTATTTACAATGATTTAGGTTGCAATGACACTTGTAACACGAGAGGAGAGAGGAGGGAGGGGAGTGTCACTGAACTCCACTAGACAACAAACACCACTAGGGCAAACTCCATGTTACACAATCATTAAGGGCTAAATAAAAAAATGTTTTAATTAGTTAAAATTTAAAAACAGTCATACGATTTAACATAACAGAGTCATTACCATTATAATTATAATTCTTACATAATTCAAATAGAACCTTGTTCAAAGTACGTGAATGACGATTATACCTAAGCATAATATAAAAAAAATAGCTAAATGCTCAAAAAGTTCAATTTAAATTATATTAAAATTAACTACAAGTTAGCGGTTTATAGTCAGTTGGCCTTTGCAAAATAAAATATAAAAAAACTCACTGGTTTTAAGTGGACTGACAGATGTGGAAGAAGTTATCTGAAACACTGTCAAACAAATTTTCTTCAAGTGAACAATTTCTTCAACAAGAGTAGTCGATAAGTCACTTTCATAACGCCAATCTTCATTCAAAGTTTTAAATAAGATCTACAACACCTGTTCATAGAATAACTATTCTTAAGTCATCATCTAGTTCAATATAAATAAATATTGCTTTGTGCATAAGAATAACACAGGATCTTTAAACCCCGTCGGAGAGAGTCCTAAGGTGATTTAAAAAAAAAATTAACCTAAAACCTTCTAACGCACATTTAGAACATAGATACAAGGTATCATCGAAATCAGTGCACCCGTTTCTCTGTGAAAAGCGAAAAAACGTGACCAAAATCGCAAGAAATTACGTTTTTGAGCGGCCACCATTCTTTTTCAAAAATACTTATGACAGTTTAAAGTGGCCTAAAACCTTCTCACGCAGATATAGAACAAAGAAACAAAGTTTCATCAATGTCAGTGCACCCGTTTTCCCGTGAAAAGCGAACAAAAACCCGTCCTTGAGCGTTACCGACAGGCAGACAGACAGACGGACAGACAGACAGACATAAATTGAGATAATACTTGTGTTGGCTTTTTTAGGGTGTAAAACGTGAAAATATGCAAAAATTTCATGATTCTAAGCCATGTACAGACAAAACTCTAATTTTGTTTATATATATTTAGTAAATATAAAGCCATTTACTGGTTAAAATTGGTAAAAGGAAGAAAGTAGGCCTAAGTGTCAGTTTCCTGATACAGTTTATTTTATCATTTAATTCTCAAATTTGAATGTCAAATATGGAAATAGGATTAGTTATTATTGTTTATTTGATTGACTGATGAAATAACAAATCAGTTTTAAACATGAGTGGTCTTCTGGTCTATATCCATACATAAAGACATGGATATAATCTCAAAAACCACCTTTTTCTGATTCAGGTAACAATTTAAATCGCTATGTCTACTAATAACTCAAATCAAAACATGTTTGCAGAACAATACTTCCTCCATATGCCACGTATAAGGGAAGAAATAAAAACTATGATTAACATTCGTTCTTAATGAAACAACACGTTGTTTGACAAAACTATTAAGCTTTATGATAAATGTTTCTTTATTAGTTTTTATAAAACTCCTGATTTGATGGTACAAATTAAAATCATTTACATATTTTACAGTTAGTTTGAAAGATTTTTGATTATTTCTATACGACAGCACATAATTTTTTTCCGAAGGACGAATATGATGGTATTCCCTACAGAGTTTAATTACTATCTTTAGTCTAAAATATATTGTAAATGATTAAGTTACATCAACTAAATTATCTACCTTTTTGTTAAATTAACACATTAATGAAGGCACGATGCATGGTAACAATAAATTGTATCTATACCTAATAGAGACAATAAAAAAATTGATTTATGTGTAGTAATAATATTACATAAATGAATCAATGGCAGCAATTAGAATACAGTATCTACCTTTTTAAAAAATCACCATGGTCATGGAAGCGCAATGGACAGTTAAAATAAATACTATTACTCTAAAAACGAGTTTGCACGCAGCACGCTGACGTGAGGGAAGTGAATTTCCACATAACAACTTTTAAAACTCAAAATCAGTGTAAAAACATACATTTGTCCAATTTTTATTGAAATCTGAAAACATTGATTTTTTGGCTGTTCTGATACTCCTGGTTTCATTTACTTGCAAAGCTGGGAATACAATTTTGCACATTATAAGGTTAGTAGAAGGTCCAGACAGGCTTGAAAGTAGGCGTAAGGTTGCTGGGGGTAATAAAGTACTCTAACAAAGGAATAACACGCTTTTCTAGTGTAAAACCCCCATAAGACAACGTACTGTGTTTAGCCGATACACATTTTCTTTAATAACTCGGTAAATATTTATGCTAGAATGACGGGAGAGGGCTTAAAACTTTCGCCTCTCTAATTCCCATCTTTTTACATGTATTAATTTTACATCTGGGGCTTTTCTGACCCTTTTTGGGCCCAAAAACTCGAAATTTAAAAGATTAATCCCCAAAAAATGGGTTTAGAGTTTTCCGATTGTTTTGCCCAACGAACTTGTCCAACAGATTATAGAAAGGAACGTCCCTACCAAATTTGATGTAAATCGGACAAAAAATGCGACCGCTAGAGTGCATACACACACACACATATATATATATATATATATATATATATATATATATACAATTTTGAACGACCCCCCAAAACGTGTTCAGGGGGTCACGTTAGGAACTTCTATGGTGGTCCCGGGCTTAAGTTTCACTGTGCAGGTCATGCTAATAGTTCACTTTCCAAAGGAAATTCACTAATAAAAGACAATTTATAATAACTCGAATTCAAGTATATCATGAGAAACTTTAAGAAATTAAATTACATGATGGTTTATTAATATGCTGGTAAGTTGCAGAAATCCAATATTAATTTACAAATATTAAGTTTTGTCCACTCAACGATAATTAGGTCACGAAATTAATACTACACATTATTTAAACAAAAATGTGTCAAGCACGTGTTATTCTAAATAGCAAAAGGGTTTCTAGCAAGATATACCAATGTTCACTCCCTACGTCACAAAACGTCAGGCGGTGTTGTTTTGTTGACGCGTCCACATGTGGAAGTGTGGGGGTCAAGGCCGGAAATGGAGAATCGCGCAGTACGTGACGCGTCACGATGTCGGGTTGGGTCACCCGGTCGGCTCCACGCAGGTGACGCGACGCCTCAGTCGCAGACAAGAGGACAAGGCACGATAACTTCCGTAAAAATGATCCGATTTTGATGAAATTTGGTACAAACGTGAAAAGCAACATTTATGACTTCAAGTTCGAAAACCAGACAGATCGCTTCATCAAAAGGGGTACTTTAGGGGGGTTTTGTACCCTAAAAATGGTTTTTTACTTATAATGTTTTAAGAAATCTAATTTTACTTTTCACCATTACATTCGGTTTAAAAAACGAACAATTTGGTGTTTTGATCATTTCTCTATGTCAATTTGTTACAGAGATATTCAAAGTGCTAAACACAGTACGTTGCCCTATGTTATTCTTATGGAGAATAAGAAACATTTTATATCTCGCTTATTTATGAACGTATCCGAACGAAACGTTTTATATGGCTTCCATTTCAATGGTCTATGGTTGTTTATTGATAATTGACCAAAAAAACAATATTTTTCCGATGGTTCCCGTAGCAGCAAACCTGCATACTAAGCGCCCATGTTATTCTTATGGAGGATAAGAAAAATGTTATGCCTCACTTAATTATGAACATAAATTAATAACACTTGGTATGTAGCTTCACCTAGTTGAGTTACATTGATATTTGTATAAAAAGCAATGATTTGTGTTCCTTGTTGCAGCAAACCTGCGTACTCAGCCCCCATGTTATTCTTATAGAGAATAAATAAAATTGTATACATTGCTTATTTATTAATGGATACGGCTGAAACTTTATATGTGGCTTCACCTGGTTGTGATCTGTTGATATTTCCATTAAAACCTAACAAATGATGTTAAACTGTGGAATGATTGTTGCTTATTCAACAATTTTACAAATTTCTTGGGAGGGACATTTCGATACTGGCTTGGACCCGATATTTGGTATCGACACAATATCGGAACCAAAGTATCAATATCCGATATTACTGGATCCAAAGTATCGATACCTTCAGTATCGTATCGAAAATTATGTCATTGTTTATTGATGCTAAAACAACCATTATAGACAGTAATAATTAAGAAAAATATTCATTAAAAATTATGACCAATATTTATTAATAATTAGTGGTTATTACAAAAAAATAAATAATAAATGGTAAGAATTGTTTGAAAACGAATCACGATAAGGAACCTCCGGAATAAGGGCGGAATTGCGGAATAAACAGATGTACTTATGTAATTCTATGATAATATTTACCTTGTAGTTGATTCCCTTTATCGAAAGTTACAAGAACTATTTTTTAAGTTATTACCTGTGTTTATAATCCCAACACTAAAGTTGATCTATGCTTTAACAATGTAAAAAAAAACTATTTTGCTGATACCGATACTCCAACTTTTATATCGATACCACGATAATATCGGTTAATCGATACCAATACCGGTACCCTGAGTATTGGAAAGAAAGGATGGATACCAACTATTATCGGAATTATCGGAACGTCCCTACCAATACCCCGCCATGGGGACGTGAAAATCCGTCCACATCGGCGAATTTTGGTAGCTTTTACGGGAGGCTCATATGCTCAATATAAAATAAGGTCGCATATCCTTGCCGTCGTCAATCCACTATTTTTATGGGCTTAATAATTTCTAAGTCAGATAAAATAGAAACAAATTGGCGTAAACGAAACTAGCCTATCTTTAATCCTTAAACAATTGCGGCTATTTTTGTAAAAATATTGACATATACATAACACCCTGAATGTTCTAAAGCCACTATAGAAGTATAGTCTTTCTGATTTAAACAAATCTGATTCATGTGGCCAGAACATTAAACAAATATATATCTAAGAAGGCATGTTTTTCCACTGACGATGTAGCTCAAAGGTTAGCGCTTCCAAATATGACGGTATAAGACTATCTCTGACATTTTTTTACAAGATAAGAAATATTAAATTCTATAAGTAATCCACAATCCACCTTTGTGTAGTAAATACAGCTGTGGATAAACACTTACGTTTCCCACTAATAATTCACTGTTTCAATAGGGAAATTGTTATTTCACACTACTTTTACATAACCCCACGCACTCTGCAAAACCCCTTTTCATAGGTACCTACTACAAATAAGCTTCTTCAAACAATAATAACTAATAACTATATTTGTCGGTAAAAGTAGCTTTAATTTGTTAATCCTGTTAAGATTGAGGTGTTAACCAAATTATGGTAGTCGTGGACAGCAATCCTGCAGATCTCTATCGTTTAAATAAATACATATTTGATATAAATTATATCACTATAGTAAAGTGAGTACCCTGTTATTTACTGATTACCAGTAAAAACAGGGTACTCAATTTAAAATAATGAAATTGTTTATATTTACATTTGTAGCCGTAACAAGTGAATACAAATTATCTCTTAATATAAATTATATATTATTATGGCTCCTCACCGTATCTTGGCAATACATTGCTTATACACAAGGTGTGGGTTGTCTCATGCGAGGAGGCCGAAGCCCTGTATTGACTGTGTTAATAGTGTGATTTATCGAGCCGAGCCATAGCCTAGGTAAAGGCTAATGGGTATCGACTCTTCAGAGAATTATCAAATTTAAAGTACAGTGGGATTACTTCCACTTTACATGGTTAACGATTTGTTACAACAATATACTACCTTTAATGCGAGAACCTTAAGTTTGATTTACAAACATTAAACAACTCCTTTAAATGAACACTTTATAAATATTTCCAAACTCAACTCCATAGTTTTCTACCTATGCTAATAATTACTATGAATTAAATCTACTAAAAATACAGTGCTGACTAATTTTATGCATCAATAAGAATTTATGTTTCGGAATCGCATGTTTTGGGAAATTCAGTACTAGCGCTGCAGTGGCGACTATGAGCGGTACGCTGTGATAGTACCCAGTTTCGTCACAAGAGCGCTAGCTTTGCCTTACATTACTATAACCGCTCTGATTTCAACATTTTGGTGAATCATTGCACACGCCTTTGATGTAGGCCGGGCAAATGCCCAGTGGGCAGAACATTTATAAATAGGCATTTGTCCAAAGCTATTATAAATGCCCCAAAAATGGGCAATTACAAAAGTGATATAGTTTTATTTTTTACACTTGAAATAGTTACTCTAGATTTGTTTAGTTATTTGTGGAACCATGATTGAAGGTAAATTTCATGAATAAACTTGAAACAGTACAAATATTTGACTTTATGATTGTTTTATATCACTCATCAATTACCATGGCATTGTATTAAGAAAATATGTACTACATAGGGTTTTCCGGCCTATGCATTTTAAAAATTGTACCAATTAATATAACATTGATACCTTACAATAATACTCATTAATACATATTTTACACATACTCTATTATAGGATAGGATAAATAAGATTTACAATGTAAAGTAGTGTATTGAGACTGGCAACAACAATAAATTTAAAGAAAAGTATTTTAACTAGCTGTCCCCCGCAGGCTTCGCCTCGCTAATATTTTATAAAATTACCCCGTCGCAGCAAACCCGCGTACTCGGCGATTTCCAATGAATATATATGTCTTAATAATAACACATTTAAACCTCTTACCAGGATTCATAAGAAATAGGTTCGATATTTAAAATATGAATTATTCTCAATAAGAATAATATTGGGGATGAGTACGCAGGTTTGCTGCCACAACGAACCAAAGTAATGGGTTTTTATGCAAATATCAATAGAACTCATCAAAGTGAAGTCACATACCAATTTTCATTACATTCATAAATAAGCGATATATAACATTTTAATTATTCTTCATAAAAATAACATGGGGGCCGAGTACCTAGGTTTGCTGCTACGGTAACCATAAGGCGAATAATAGTTTTTTTGTGTGCAAGCAACAATAAACCACAACCAGATGAAGCCATATACCAAGTTTCACCATTTTATCTTTATAAATAAGTGAGTTATAATTTTTTTATTGTTGTCCATAAGAATAACATTAGACAACGTAATGTGTGCTTTGAATATCTTAGTAACTAATTGACCTAGAGCTAAGGTCAAAATACCAAATTGATAATTTTTCAAGCTGAATTCAATGGTAAATATTAAAATTTGATTTAAATCAAAATTTTATTTAAATTAAAATTACATCTGAAAACCCCCAAAAAAAACATTTTTGGGGAAAAAACCCTCCTTCGGGTGGTGCGATTCGTCTGGTTGTCGAACTCGTTCAAATAAATGTTACTTTACACATTCGTCCCAAATTTCATTAAGATTGGACCTTTTTTACGAGAGTTATCGTGCTTACGGACACATAAAATATATAAGTATATATATGTATACATCTATACAAATTTGAACGAATGGTGTTTTGGTATCTGGGAACCTCAAAATGAAAAGTTATCATGGTCTTGGGATTAATTCTTACCATACCACTACGGTAATAGCTTCTTCCCTGTAGGGGAAATTCGCTAAAATGTGAATTGAACACAGGGATCCGAATTTGTATTCTAGATTGAGGATGAGATAATGTAACAAATCAATAAACACTGAATTAGTACAGAGTAACTATATCTAAGAGGTAAGGACCGCGCGATGCCAGTGGGTCACATTGGCGTCATTGGACTCTCTAGGCCGAACGCGTTATGATATATCAGCATTGTACACACGACTTACTTACAAGTATTCACTCGTAAACAGTGGATACTAACTCATGTGACAATCATAGCAGAGTGGATTGCGTGCTGGCCTACCACCAAAAATACCTGGGTTCAATTCCCTGTGAAATTCATCTCACTTGTTTTAACTTAGACTGCCACCGTGCTCAATTAGCCAATAAGCCGTTGGTCCCGACTACTTAAGTAGTCAATAGGTCATGTCAGAGGTGACCTTAAAACTCTGAGAATAGACCTTGACCAGAAGGTGGTTGGTTACTCGAATTTAACTTTTTTTAGTTCTTATTTAAAACTCAATACCAAATACCCCATACCTATATTTGAATCTGCCATAAACAAGTATATTATGATGGTAATTATATATTATATTAGTCATGTTCAAATCAATTAAGTATAGGCGTTTATACTATCAAAGCTTAGAACTGTTTGTTAACTTATAAGTATTCGGCATAAGCTAAGAAAGAAAATCTCGCATCGTTAAAGCTTTAGTTATTTTATTTCTTGAGAATTAAATTTGAAAATGTCTTTGCAACGATTAAATTAAAAGTAATTTAAAAATTTATAATGTTAAAAATTTTATGAATATTTATTTAATAGGGAAATGATTTAAACTAATTAAAAAATAACAATTTGTAATTTAAGTGCATGATTGCTTGAAAACATCACGATACAGACACATTAAATTGATTACAAAGCTAGCGCTACGAGCTTAGTGTGGCCGCCACGAGAACTAATAGCAGCACTGCTGTAACTGCTCCTTTTACCACCACTAGCGCTAGCTTCGACATAAGAATTTCTAACTGAGAATATTATTGACTTTAATTCTATTAATGCGTAATATAATTAAATATTGAAAATTTACATTATTTTGGTCTTAAAAAAAGGTTTAATAACTAAGTAAAATTATTTATAAACTTGTTTTCAAGAGCTATTTTATCTTACTTATTTGTAAATCATCTTATAATAAGTTGGCTCTCAAATGTTATAATATAAGACTTTTTGAACTGCTCCACTCGGATCTATAGACAAGATCCATTTGTACTAGATCCACGGAAGATTCAGCTGCGTCCATTAGAGATCACTTTAGAGAGGCCGAACTTTCACGGAAATCTTCTAGTTCCGCAATTTCTGCAGTGGTACCCGGGGCTTGGATCTTTTCTGACGTAGCGAGTACTACAAACGTAGGTCTCACTTGCTATCGGCCGGTTTTTCTACGCTGATCTCCGCCGGGTCCCGAGGAAGTCAACACCTTCTGCGCCACACAAGGCCTGAGACAAGTCCCCCTGTGTGGTCAGCACCACCTCCGGCCGTTGGGTGAACAGTACGGTGGGCAATGGATCTGGCCCGTGTCAATCGTTAAACTCAGCGCTGATCTCTTATTCTTGCCTGTACTATCCTTTTCTGTATTCAATGGCATCGCTGGTTTCCCAATAACACAATTTGTTGAATAGTACAAGTTAAACTCTGTCCCTTACCTGATTCCCAACCCCAAAAAACCCGGTTGGTTCGCGTAGAGTGGACTTCTGCGGTCCATCCATACCCTAAACAGTTCAATCGGTCGGCTGGGCAATCCGCCACGAATGAACTGACCTTTCTTGACTTGTTGGCATGGGCAATCCGCCACAGTCAAGATCCTTTTTTTTAAGTAGGATGTCATTTGTGTGTATGTTGCAACATATAAAGGTAATCTGGATAAAATCCTCAAATTACAAAAAAGCCAATAGATGTATTTTACAATACATAATGACTCAGTACAAATTAATTTTAAAGATCTGAAAATATCCTTAGGCCGGTTTCACACGAGCCACTAACGTGCCACAATCGCCGGCAGAAACGCGCCACAAGTTCACAAGCGCCTCAAAACGCAGGGAATGATCGAGCGCGCTCCCATATTACTAAGTGTTTCTACAACAAACTGCGATTCGCGTGCCACAAGCGCGCAACAACAGCTAGGATTCGCGTTTGGCGATTGTCAGGCGTTTTGTGGCTCGTGTGAAACCGGCCTCACGCGGGCTACCCCGTATACAACAGTGCACAATATTAGGCGCTTCTTACTTCCATCCATTATTGTCTGAAAAATGTATTACAACAATCAATAGTGTTGCTCGTCGAAGATGGTTTTGCTAGTGTTGATTAAGAAATTTAGGATATTTAAATATGGTAGATGGTATTCCATTTATTTTTAACGTAATTTCAACGAAATCGTTCAATTCGTTTGATAACAAACACACATTTTGACGCCAACTTGCCTTTTATAATAGTTTGGATTTTAGTTACAGATTTTAAGTTATCAATTGTGTTTCATAGGACTGACACACAGTGAAGAAAGTCTATTCAGTGTTAATCACGCTAATTTGTACTAACATCAAAAGTGGAAACTGGTTTAGGAAACTGAGAGGGGAGGAGACTTGTCATGAAACCTTTGATGTATCTATCAGTTTCCGCCATTAGGCCTATGTTAACTCTCAAAGCCCGTCTCTCGATCCTTGACAGATTATCCATTATCTTTCATTTAAGGCTCATTTTAAAGACCATTTTAGGCCTCCTCTTAGTATAACCTGAATACACAAAAATAATTCTTTAAACTGAAATTAAACCGAAATGTTTGTAGGAACCGTCCTGTGTGTTAGTATTTGTGTAATGCACATAAGTAAACTTGTTTGGAGAATAATGAATAATAGTTTAAAATAGCGTAATTCCTTTTGATATATTTACTAGAGTTACTCATGAGAAGCAATTCAATTGAAATATGTTTTGTGTTTGCTGAACGTGTTGCTGTAAGATAGTGCCTTGATGCAAAGCTAAGAACGTGTTGCTGTAAGATAGTGCCTTGATGCAAAGCTAAGAACGTGTTGCTGTAAGATAGTGCCTTGATGCAAAGCTAAGAACGTGTTGCTGTAAGATAGTGCCTTGATGCAAAGCTAAGAACGTGTTGCTGTAAGATAGTGCCTTGATGCAAAGCTAAGAACGTGTTGCTGTAAGATAGTGCCTTGATGCAAAGCTAAGAACGTGTTGCTGTAAGATAGTGCCTTGATGCAAAGCTAAGAACGTGTTGCTGTAAGATAGTGCCTTGATGCAAAGCTAAGAACGTGTTGCTGTAAGATAGTGCCTTGATGCAAAGCTAAGAACGTGTTGCTGTAAGATAGTGCCTTGATGCAAAGCTAAGAACGTGTTGCTGTAAGATAGTGCCTTGATGCAAAGCTAAGAACGTGTTGCTGTAAGATAGTGCCTTGATGCAAAGCTATAGTTCATCTGGACTCAGAATAAGATATTTTTTTAGGTATGACGGGAGCCTACTCTTATCATATTTGGTAGTGTTTAAATATAATAATTAACTATATAAAAAAACTGTATTGCACGATTATTATATTCAATAAGCGTTAAGGCTTTAATCATGAGAAAGCTGCCGCGACGCTGGCGCGCTGGCGCCGGCAATACAGAGTATACCCGTGTAGTGCGGGCATAGCCTAAGCTAACCCCTTAGCACCTTCTCGTTCGACACATGTCCACACAAAGACAACCAGGAGCAATCAAATCCTAATGTGTTGCGAATTTGGGAGCGATAAATTAAGAAATTACCTGATCATGGGGGGAGGAAACCAACATTAGAAAATAATATTTATAATGATAATGCCCAAAAGAGAGATCCTCTTCTGTTGGTGAAAGAATACGCACTTGCTGGACGACTTTATGGAAGCCATATTTCAATAACCTTATTGTAAGTATATGCCAAAACCAGGCGATTATTTTAGACATTTGAATAGTTTTACTCTAGTGGAAACAAGAGACTATAAACATGTTTAGTCCAAGTGAATAGCAAATATGTGTTAATGTGTTAAAAGCCATACAAAAGAAGATAAATAAAATAAAATTATATGAGTTATTCAAAAGTAAACATTCTGTCCTAACTTATTGATTAATTTGTTTTATTTATTAACAGATTAACCATTTACAAACTCAAGAACAGGTGGCTAGATATAAAGTGCAGATAGATATATAGATATAAATATAGATAGAACGGAGCTGCGCATAAATAACAAGCTATTATTATGATTTACTTTCTTAATGACATTTTTGTTTTGAATCATTAAATATACAAACTTAATACTAACAAACTGTTAACATAGTTTAAATCAAACCGTTGCAGAAAGTCTGTAAAATTCACTTCTCAAGAAAACAAATATGTGTACGTTTTTATCGGACACTTTAACACCTGTGTTGTAAGTAACATTGCTCAGTTGCAATATCGTATCCTATGAAATTAAACTGAGGTGCGATCATTGCTAATTGAAAACCTTAACTAATACTCCGCCATGGGGACGTGAAATACCGTCCACATCGGCAATGTTTGGCAGCCGTCACGGGAGGCTCGTATGCTCAATATAAAATAAGGTCGCATATTCTTGCCATCGTCAATCCACTATTTTATGGGTTTACTTAATTTCTAAGTCAGATCAAATAGATACAAATTGGCGTAAACAAAACTAGCCTATCTTTAATCCTTAAACAATTGCGGCTATTTTTGTGAAAGTATTGACATATACATAACACCCTGAATGTTCTAAAGCCACTATAGAAGTATAGTCTTTCTGATTTAAACAAATCTGATTCATGTGGCCAGAACATTAAAAATATATATATCTAAGAAGGCATGTTTCCCATCGACGATGTAGCTCAAAGGTTAGCCTACTCTTGTAAGCGCTTACAAATACCAAATATGACGGTATAAGACTATCTCTGACATTTTTTTACAAGATAAGAAATATTAAATTCTATAAGTAATCCACAATCCACCTTTGTGTAGTAAATACAGCTGTGGATAAACACTTACGTTTCCCACTAATAATTCACTGTTTCAATAGGGAAATTGTTATTTCACACTACTTTTACATAACCCCACGCACTCTGCAAAACCCCTTTTCATAGGTACCTACTACAAATAAGCTTCTTCAAACAATAATAACTATATTTGTCGGTAAAAGTAGCTTTAATTTGTTAATCCTGTTAAGATTGAGGTGTTAACCAAATTATGGTAGTCGTGGACAGCAATCCTGCAGATCTCTATCGTTTAAATAAATACATATTTGATATAAATATAAATTATATCACTATAGTAAAGTGAGTACCCTGTTGTTTACTGATTACCAGTAAAAAACAGGGTACTCAATTTAAAATAATGAAATTAATTATATTTATATTTGTAGCCCTAACAAGTGAATACAAATTATCTCTTAATATAAATTATATATTATTATGGCTCCTCACCGTATCTTGGCAATACATTGCTTTTATACGAGGAGGCCGAAGCCCTGTATTGACTGTGTTAATAATGTGATTTATCGAGCCGAGCCATAGCCTAGGTAAAGGCTAATGGGTATCGACTCTTCAGAGAATTAGTAAATGTGATTATTACAAATGAGCAAACACACTTCCACTTGACATGGTTAATGATTTGTTACAACAATATACTACCTTTAATGCGAGAACCTTAAGTTTGATTTACAAACATTAAACAACTCCTTTAAATGAACACTTTATAAATATTTCCAAACTCAACTCCATAGTTTTCTACCTATGCTAATAATTACTATGAATTAAATCTACTAAAACTACAGTGCTGACTAATTTTATGCATCAATAAGAATTTATGTTTCGGAATCGCATGTATTGGGAAATTCAATACTAGCGCTGCAGTGGCGACTATGAGCGGTACGCTGTGATAGTACCCAGTTTCGTCACAAGAGCGCTAGCTTTGCCTTACATTACTATAACCGCTCCGAGTTCAACATTTTGGTGAATCATTGCACAAGCCTTGTGATGTAGGCCGGGCAAATGCCCAGTGGGCAGGACATTTATAAATGGGCATTTGTCCAATGTTATTATAAATGCCCCAAAAATGGGCAATTACAAAAGTGATATAGTTTTATTTTTTACACTTGAAATAGTTACTCTAGATTTGTTTAGTTATTTGTGGAACCATGATTGAAGGTAAATTTCATGAATAAACTTGAAACAGTACAAATATTTGACTTTATGATTGTTTTATATCACTCATAAATTACCATGGCATTGTATTAAGAAAATATGTACTACATGGAGTTTTCCGGCCTATGCATTTTAAAAATTGTATCAATTAAATATAACATTGATACCTTACAATAATACTCATTAATACATATTTTACACATACTCTATTATAGGATAGGATAAATAAGATTTATAATGTAAAGTAGTGTATTAAGACTGGCAACAACAATAAATTTAAAGAAAAGTATTTTAACTAGCTGTCCCCCGCAGGCTTCGCCTCGCTAATATTTTATAAAATTACCCCGTCGCAGCAAACCCGCGTACTCAGCGATTTCCAATGAATATATATGATTTAATAATAACACATTTAAACCACTTACCAAGATTCATAAGAAATAGGTTCGATATTTAAAATATGAATTATTCTCAATAAGAATAATACTGGGGATGAGTACACAGGTTTGCTGCCACAAGGAACAACAAATAATGGGTTTTTATGCAAATATCAATAGAACTCATCTAAATGAAGTCACATACCAAGTTTAATTACATTCATAGATAAGCGATATATAACATTTTAATTACCCTCCATAAGAATTACATGGGGACCGAGTACCTAGGATTTCTGCTACAGGAACCATAAAGCGAACATTTTTTTGTCGTGCAAACAATAAACAACAACCAGATGAAGCAATATACCAAGTTTCGTCTTTTTTTTAAATGAGATATAATTTTTTTCTGTCCATAAGAATAACATTAGACAACGTACTGTGTACTTTCAATACCTCAGTAACTAATTGACGTAAAGCAATGGTCAAAATACCAAATTGTTTGTTTTTTAAGCTGAATTCAATGGTAAATATTAAAATTTGATTTAAATACAAATTATGTGTGAAAATCCCCAATAAAAACATTTTTGGGGTACAAAACCTCCCTTCGGGTTGTACGATTCGTCTGGTTTTCGATCTCGTTCAAATAAATGGTACTTTACACATTTGTGCCAAATTTCATTAAGATCAGACCTTTTTTACGAGAGTTATCGTGCTTACGGACACGTATAAAAGTATATAAGTATATATATGTATACACATGTAACAATTTGAACGAATGGTGTTTTTGGTATCTGGAAACCTCAAAATAAAAAGTTATCATGGTCTTGGGATTAAGTCTTACCAAGCCCCCTACGGTAATAGCTTCTTCCCTGTAGGGGAAACTCGTAAAAATGGGAATTGGACACAGAGATCCGAATTTGTATTCTAGATTGAGGATAAGATAATGTAACAAATCAATAAACACTGAATTAGTGCAGAGTAACTATATCTAAGAGGTAAGGACCGCGCGATGCCAGTGGGTCACATTGGCGTCATTGGACTCTCTAGGCCGAACGCGTTATGATATATTGCGTTATAGAGTAAAATACACCCGTCGCAGCAAACCTGCATACTCAGCGAATTTCCAATGAATATATAACATAACACATTAAAACACTTAACAGGATTCATAAGAAATGTATTCACAAACAAGCGATATTCAAAATATTAATTATTCTCTATAAGAATAACATTGGGGATGAGTACGCAGGTTTGCTGCAACAAGGCACACAAAATGATGGGTTTTTATGGAAATATCAATAGAACTAATCTTAGTGAAGTCACATACCAAGTTTCATCCATATACATTCATAAATAAGCGATATATAACATTTAAAGCATTTTCCATAAGAATAACATGGGGACCAAGTACCTAGGTTTGCTGCTACAGGAACCATATGTGAAAAATTTTTTTTTGTGCAAACAACAATAAACCACGACCAGATCAAGCCATATACCAAATTTTGTCAGTTGATGTTCATAAATAAGCGAGATATACAATTTTTATTTTTCTCCATAAGAATAACATTAGACAACGTACTGTGTTTAGCACTTTCAATATCTCGGTAACCAATTGACGTAGAGCAATGATCAAAATACCAAATTGTTTGTTTTTTTAAGCTGAATTCAATGGTATAAATTAAAATGTGATTTACATTAAAATTACGTGTGAAAATCCCAAAAAACACATTTTTGGGGTACAAAACCCCCCAAAAACCCCCCTTCGGATGGTGCGATTCATCTGGTTTTCGAACTCGTTCAAATAAATGGTACTTTACACATTTGTACCAAATTTCATTAAGATCGGACCTTTTTTACGAGAGTTATCGTGCTTACGGACACATATATATAAATATATATATAAATATATATATATATATATATATATTTATATACATATATATATATACATATATAAGAATTTGAACGAATGGTGTTTTTGGCATCTGGGGACCTCAAAATGAAAAGTTATCATGGTCTCGGGCTTAAGTCTTACCATGAGACCTACGGTAATAGCTTCTTCCCTATAGGGGAAATTCGCTAAAAGCAGTCGAAACGAATTTGCTCACCGCCGTTTATAGGGTATAGGGTCAAAGCTCGGTCCCAAGGAATATCTCATTTAAAACAGAAAAAACCATCATGCCTGTAAAATATCAGTATTTTGCCTGTTTTATGTCATTTGGGTATTATTTTCAATGATGACATTCAACAAATAGTTTTAGCGAATTTCCCCTATAGGGAAGAAGCTATTACCGTAGGTCTCATGGTAAGACTTAAGCCCGAGACCATGATAACTTTTCATTTTGAGGTCCCCAGATGCCAAAAACACCATTCGTTCAAATTTGTATATATGTATTTATATATATATATATATATATATATATATGTGTGTGTCCGTAAGCACGATAACTCTCGTAAAAAAGGTCCGATCTTAATGAAATTTGGTACAAATGTGTAAAGTACCATTTATTTGAACGAGTTCGAAAACCAGACGAATCGCACTATCCAAAGGGGGTTTTTTGGGGGGTTTTGTACCCCAAAAATGGGTTTTTTGGGGTTTTCACATGTAATTTTTATTTAAATCAAATTTTAATTTATACCATTGAATTCAGCTTAAAAAAACAAACAATTTGGTATTTTGATCATTGCTCTACGTCAATTGGTTACCGAGATATTGAAAGTGCTAAACACAGTACGTTGTCTAATGTTATTCTTATGCAGAAAAAGACAAATTGTATATCTCGCTTATTTATGAACATAAACTGACAAAATTTGGTATAAGGCTTAATCTGGTTGTGGTTTATTGTTGTTTGCTCAAAAAAACAATTTTTCACGTATGGTTCCCGTAGCAGCAAACCTAGGTACTTGGTCCCCATGTTACTCTTATGGAAAATAATTAAAGTGTTATATATCGCTTATTTATGAATGTATATGGATGAAACTTGGTATGTGGCTTCACTAAGATGAGTTCTATTGATATTTCCATAAAAACCCTATATTTGGTGTGCCTTGTTGCAGCAAACCTGCGTACTCATCCCCAATGTTATTCTTACGGAGAATAATTAATATTTAAACTATCGCTTGTTTGTGAATACATTTCTTATGAATCCTGTTAAGTGTTTTAATGTATTATGTTATATATTCATTGGAAATTCGCTGAGTATGCAGGTTTGCTGCGACGGGGGTATTTGACAATAACAGGGTGTTATGGGAATCATTTGAACACTCTGGGAAGTCCTTCCATGGGTCAAAATAAATAAGAACATATTTTATAAATATAAATCCTATTTCGCTCCGTGAATGATGAGTGTAGAATGTGTTATATGTCTTGTGTAGCCGTAGTCGACATGGCAATACTTAGGCCCGGGACCATGATAACTTTTTGTTTTGAGGTCCCCAGATGCCAAAAACACTATTAGTTCAATATATATATATATATACAGTATTGAACTAATAGTGTTTTTGGCATCTGGGGACCTCAAAACAAAAAGTTATCATGGTCCCGGGCCTAAGTATTGCCATATATATATAAACATATACATATATAATAATATAAATAAATCATATAAAAATATATAAACATACCAGAAGCTGTTCAGAGGACAGTAGAATAAGAGGACAGTTAGATGTCCTCTCAACAGCGTCTGGTATAGCATTATATCTCAGTGATGCCAACGTACAGGGAGAAACCTGTAGGGACGGGGAAAAGTTAGAATAAGAGGACAGTAACTGTCCCCTTAACAGCCACCTACATAGCCAAACAAAATGGTCTAAGAATAAGAGGTCAGTAACTGTCCTCTTAACAGCCGCCTATATAACAATAACAAATTATCTAATAGTAAGAAGTCAGTAACTGTCCTCTTAACAGCCGCCTATATAACAATAACAAATTATCTAATAGTAAGAAGTCAGTAACTGTCCCCTTAACAGCCGCCTATATAACAATAACAAATTATCTAATAGTAAGAAGTCAGTAACTGTCCCCTTAACAGCCGCCTATATAACAATAACAAATTATCTAATAGTAAGAGGTCAGTAACTGTCCCCTTAACAGCCGTGTACATAAAAATAAATTTTGACATTGTCTAAGAGTAAAAGTACAGTAACTGTCTCCTCAATAGCCGTCTATAAAACAAAAACTGTTTTTATCTTCTTCTTTTTGACATTATTAAATGTCAACGTAATTGTATAACTTATTCCTTCAATGATTGTCACTTTTTCAGTATGCCTTTTTTCCTTGAGACCGTAATAGACAAAATCCGGTTAAACTATAAAAACATTTCCAACTTCCTGATGTGGTAGATATAGCTACAATTTGGAACAATGTTTCTTTATGCCTAAAGTGGATGAAGTGAAATTTAATTGTTCCGATTTGATTTCAAGGCTCCACCCTGTTGGTCGCCTGTAAATTATTACTTATATCGTGATTATTTTGAAGCCGTTCACTTCAGAGCATGAGCGTTGCGTGACCCAAATTTAATTTATTTATTTTTTTAGAGGGGTCAGTGGTGGATTTACACAATTGTCGCTTAAGGGCTGGTAGAAATCTGCCACCCGCTCTCCCACATAACATAACACTTTTCCTTCTCAGCCCCCAGGTTTATCAAAATCTTGTATATCTCATTTGGTTCTTTATTTTATGACTAGAGATTTACTAAATGAATAAATGTAAGAAATTTAAGCTTTTTTCTAGTAAAATAATGAATGAACAGTAATATAAAATATAATTATTTCACCAACATGATAAAAGTTCAACATATTATGCAATGACGAACAAGTGATAACAACAAGTATTTTTGTTGAAAGCAGTGCTACGTTTAGTGAAAAGAAAATAATTGAAAAAACTTTAAAAAATATATCCTGAAACATCATTAAAAATATTGTTTACACCAACGCATCAACTACTTAAAATTAGAATGTATAACCTAAAAACATGAAAACATTGTAATTTAAATACTGAATTCCCCTTTTACTTTCTCCCCCTACACATAGTATATGGAGAAAGTATTCTTTTCGTCAAAATTTTAGAATTTGAGTTGTTAGTGGAAATATTCGTTTTGGTGCTCCCTGAACCTGCTGTGATTTTTACTTGATTGTCTGTCTGTCTATCTGTCTGTGTGTCTGTGTATCTATCTGTGTGTCTGTCTGTGTGTCTGTGGGTCTGTCTGTGTGTCTGCCTGTGTGTCTGTCTGTCTGTGTCTGTCTGTCTGTCTGTGTCTGTCTGTCTGTGTCTGTCTGTCTGTGTCTGTCTGTCTGTCTGTCTGTCTGTGTCTGTCTGTCTGTGTCTGTCTGTCTGTGTATGTCTGTCCGTCCGTCCGTCTGTCTTTATGTGTGTCTGTCTGTCTATCTGTGTGTCTGTGTCTGTCTGTCTGTGTCTGTCTGTCTGTGTCTGTCTGTCTGTGTCTGTCTGTGTCTGTCTGTCTGTCTGTGTCTGTCTGTCTGTGTCTGTCTGTCTGTGTCCGTCCGTCCGCCCGCCCGTCCGCCCGCCCGTCCGCCCGCCCGTCCGCCCGCCCGTCCGTCCGTCCGTCCGTCTGTCTTTGTGTGTGTGTCTGTCTGTCTGTCTGTGTGTGACTGTCTGTGTCTGTCTGTCTGTGTCTGTCTGTCTGTCTGTCTGTCTGTGTCTATCTGTCCGTCCGTCCGTCCGTCCGTCCGTCCGTCCGTCCGTCCGTCCGTCCGTCCGTCCGTCCGTCCGTCCGTCCGTCCGTCCGTCCGTCCGTCCGTACTTCCGTCCGTCCGTCCGTCCGTACTTCCGTCCGTCCGTCCGTCCTTCCGTCCGTCCGTCCGTCCTTCCGTCCGTCCGTCCGTCCGTCCGTCTTTCTGTGTGTCTGTCTGTGTGTCTGTGTCTGTCTGTCTGTGTCTGTCTGTCTGTGTCTGTATGTCTGTCCGTCCGTCCGTCCGTCCGTCCTTCCGTCCGTCCGTCCGTCCGTCCGTCCGTCCTTCCGTCCGTCCGTCCGTCCTTCCGTCCGTCAGTCCGTCTTTCTGTGTGTCTGTCTGTCTGTCTGTGTGTCTGTGTCTGTGTGTCTGTGTCTGTCTGTCTGTGTCCGTGTCTGTCTGTCTGTGTCTGTCTGTCTGTGTCTGTCTGTCTGTGTCTGTCTGTCTGTGTCTGTCTGTCTGTGTCTGTCTGTCTGTGTCTGTCTGTCTGTCTGTCCGTCCGTCCGTCTGTCCGTCCGTCCGTCCGTCCTTTCGTCCGTGCGTCCGTCCGTCCGTCCGTTCGTCCGTCCGTCCGTCTTTCTGTGTGTCTGTCTGACTGTATGTCGGTCTGTCTGTGTGTCTGTGTCTGTCTGTCTGTGTGTCTGAGTCTGCCTGTCTGTCTGTGTCTGTCTGTCTGTGTCTGTCTGTCTGTGTATGTCTGTCTGTGTCTGTCTGTCTGTGTCTGTCTGTCTGTGTCTGTCTGTCTGTCTGTCTGTGTCTGTCTGTCTGTGTGTCTTTCTGTGTGTCTATGTGTGTGTCTGTGTGGATGTGTACAGAGCTAGAGCCGTGACCAATGGACCGATTTTTATGAAATTTGGTATGTTGGTACTAATCCTTGATATCTTCAGGTTTTTTCATTTTTTGAATTTTTGATTTTTAAGGGTAATTATCCCCCAAAAATTGCCAAAGAACATGTAAAATACAAATTTCTCAAAAACGGGTCTAACAATTTTGATTAAACTTTGGTGGTTGGTAGATCTTTAAGTTTCCAACAAATGGACACCACCCGCATTTCTGTAAAAATTCGGGTTAAAAAATTACAGGACTTAAAAAATCCAGAATTCAGTTTTTGGATTTTTAATAAAAAATCATAAATGTTAAAAAAATATTACTATTCACCATTAAAAAGAGCTCAAAAAACTAAATAAATTAGTATTTTGAATTAATATTCTACGATTGCTAGTTGCGGGGAAAATTTCATTTAGCAGTAAACGCAGTACGTTGTCCAATGTTATTCTTAGGGGGAATACAAAAATAACTATTTCTCTCTTATTTACAGATCAATTTCATTAAAACTTGACATGCAGGTCAAGTTAGCATTGACGAACAGAGGATGTTCGAAATATGTTGCCATTTAAACTTGGGGGGTGGGGGGGAGAAAGGGGCATTTCCCCTCTCAAAACCACTTTTTGTAGCAACGGACTCTATAGTGCCTCCCAAAAAGGATTTGGGTGGATATTTCTGAAAACAACTATTTTACACAATTTTCTGTACATTCGACCGTGCTTTGTATTCTATATTTAGTAAATACAAAGTAATTTATTCATTAAATTTGGGCTGAAAGGGAAAAAGTATGTGTCAGTTTCCTGATACTGTTTATTTACTCTTAAAAACGTTTTTATTTGCTGATTGTTCATTTGTAATTTCAGTATTTTTCCTAAAAAGGTGGATCCATACATACGTCATTCGCCCTGCGCCGAGTAGCGAATTTCCAAATCACGAGTAGTGTGGATGGGTCTTTGCCCACTTTGCGAGCAGCGACTTTTAGTGCTTTTATTTTCCCTCAATGCGTCGGTCTTTTACACAAATAAAAGCACACGAATATTAGTTAAAAGGCGAACTCGTTAGTTGGCAAATACCAACACAAGTAGCTCGCCACCCGGCAAATACCAACACAAGTAGCTCGCCACCCGGCAAATACCAACACAAGTAGCTCGCCACCCGGCAAATACCAACACAAGTAGCTCGCCACCCGGCAAATACCAACACAAGTAGCTCGCCACCCGGCAAATACCAACACAAGTAGCTCGCCACCCGGCAAATACCAACACAAGTAGCTCGCCACCCGGCAAATAATCGGAGCACGGTGGCGAATGACGCATGCCTGTAGCCACTATAACTGATGTTTAACCAAATGGGCGCAGCGAACTCGCTAGGTTGAAGGCAAATGAACGTAGCGAATTCTACTGTCATCTTAAGAAATGTAATTGATATTGAAATTGAATTACTAAGATTAGAAGCAACATCTAAATTCTCGTGCAGTTGCAGCGTTTTTCGTTTGGTACGCGTAACAGATGATTATCACAAGCGATTTTTAGTCAACAGACTTGGAACAGCTGTGAATCGCTTACCCCCCACCCTTAAAAACCCTGTTTAAACGACTTTCACTAACAATACCCTTCACGAAAACCCGCACGAGGTTATATTGGTTGCTAAATTACTCGGTAAGGACGGTAAGTAAGTGATCATTTATTACACGTTGCTTACTACAGGCTGGGCAACCATTCAGTGCCCCATTCTCCACATGGATTGAATGCATTGTCTTGCGAAAACGTTACGTTATAAGTAGAACATAAATACATAAATAAAATACCTCCGTAAGATGATTATTAAAACTTTGAAAGCCAACGGGGCTGAACTCTGAAGGTGATGTTTTATTTAATTACTTTAAAAGGCCCATATAGAGACAGAGAGTACTAGATTTTATTCATACGCTAACTGTGTAGAAAAATACAATTTAAGAAGACCACTTAAAATCACCGAGAAAAATCAAGACATTTAATTATTCTAGTAATATAGATATGCACCTACGTATGTTACGTGTGTTATATGCTTACATACGCCTTCATATTTGTAAATGCAAAAAGGGTTCAAAGAAAAATAAATTTCTCCGTAGAGATAATTTACAACAAACTATCTTGTTAAATAAAATAATTTCAATCGTAATATTTATTATTATTTTGTTAAAATTAAATCGTAATCTACACATATTAAGTTTCAGTTACTATCGATATATCATGTTAACAAAGTGTTGGATTAATGTATCACATGCTGACTGTGGTGAGAACTGTATGAATGTACCCGGGCGTGATTTCTCGTTAACAGTATGACTACATGTCTCCCAGACTGGCTGGGTACCAGTGTGACTAGATTATTCCCTACACGAGATCGCAAAATGTATGGGTGTTAGTACATTCTTTGATGAATGTAAACCATAACGAGTTTGTCTGTGTGTCAATTGCAGCAAAGCCTGACTGACACTTTAGACCTAATTTTTCTGTTTCTGTTGTAAGAGCTGTATTTTCTTTTAGAGTTAAATTTATTCTGATTTGGGTTTCTTACCATGTTGACCTGTTATTCTTATTGTATAGTGAGGATATAGTACCTTACTTTATAAAATTGTAATTAATTGTAATGCATTAATAATTATGAGTGTTAACGAGGCCGAAGATTTTTGTCGCATTTTTAGTTACTTTGAATTTATACTTCTGAAGAATTTTTGAAAAACTCGTAAAACAGCAACTTCAATATAGGGGTAAGTACCAAAGTAATATAATAATTCTGTAAATAAATTGTAACAACTTAATTTAGTATGCTCTAATATGTAAATAAATATTAAATGTTGGTTATGATATACAGTCTGGATCATGGTTTTATTATACTCCCCCCCATTTGCCACGCTCTGTCACACAACTCATAACCCGTCACGTAACACAAATTAATTATTAAGTAGGACCTAAGATTACTGAAACATTATTACTGTAAATGAAGTAACAAAAACGCTGAGCTCATGTTTTGTTGACATCCTATATGACTATGACGGTTGAAGCATGACCTTCCGTTGCCCCGCTGCAAAACGGACGCGGGAAGGGTTCCAGCATTCTACACTCATCACTCGTCGGCGTCATACACTAGTTACTCTGTGATTAAGTGTTCTTGCCAGTAATCAATTTAGGAGATATCTTTAAGGATGACACTTGAACTCTAAAGCCCAGTGGGCCGGAGCCCAATTATTTTAATAATCTAATAATTAAATGAAAATAATGAATGAGTATATGCGTTATATCCATTACTATACCTGAATTTCGTTTATTATTACATATATATTAACGAATAGTAAATAATTAGAAATAGTAAAATTGATCGATAAAATCAGTCTAAATATAAAATTTGTTGTTTATTTTTATTTTGCTGAGCCACATTCATAACATTAGCTCTTATTGCCATGTTACCTCATGAAATGTTATTATTACATATATATTAACGAATAGTAAATAATTAGAAATAGTAAAATTGATCGATAAAATCAGTCTAAATATAAAATTTTTTGTTTATTTTTATTTTGCTGAGCCACATTCATAACATTAGCTCTTATTGCCATGTTACCTCATGAAATGTTATTATCACTTAGAAAAATAATATCTCCACAGGTTTTTTAATTAGTTTGAATACTTTAATATTAATGTTTTGGTATATAATTGTAACTACAACGTTTAAATTTTATATACTGTAGGCAAATTTGGAATAGTTCTTCATTTTAAAAATTACAAAAGGGCAATTGTTATGTTTTTTAAAATATTTTATTTTATTTAAAAAATCCTAAAACATATTCAGTTAAATTTTGCATTTGTACTTATATTGCATCATATTCATCAGCTGAAATACTAAATCTCTCTTGATTACCTTTTAATAATTATTAATTGATCAGTAAAACTTTGATTATAAATAGAGTGATAATTTATTTCTAATTGCTTATCTATCTGAAGGTAATCCTTGAACAGATGATTATCTTAACTATGGTTTTGCTAATTAGGCTAAACAGATTTTTATATCGAATTTAGAATAAAAACACATGAATACATAATATTATTAAAGATCTATTTTAGGTCCCTGTATTGTTGAAAAAATGTACAAAGAACAGTAGGTGTTTGAGTACTAATTTAGTTATTAACCTTTTCCGTCCCAATGAGATCTTTTTGCATCATGATTTTTCTTTGGTAAAAAACCTGTTTCAACAAACTCGAACGTTTTGTTACAAAAATTCCTTAGTGAAAAATATCTCCACAGTGATCTGATCCGTGTCGGTCGCATCCCGGACTAAACTGAGTTACCAAGGAAATTAAGAAATGCTGACTAGCAGTGACAAATATATATCAAAATAATTCAGAGAGGCATGAGAAATCTACTAATCGATGTGTGAAAGTAGTAAATTCACGAGGAATTTCAGTAGTTTCTCACCTTTCCCAGGTGCCAAGCACCGTGAACCGAACTTTTGTTGTACTAACCTTTGATTAACATCCTCTTAATTTGCTGATATTTAAGAGGATCATCATATTATAAGTTGGGTCTCAAATGTAATAATATGTGACTGTTTTAACTCGTCCACTACATTAAATGAATTTCAAAACTAGCGCTGCAAACTTATTGTGGCCGCCACGGGAACTAATAGCAGCACTGCTCCTTTCATCATCACTAGGGACATAAGAATTCCTAACTGAGAATATTTCCGTCCTTAATACTATTAATGCGTAATATAATTAAATATTGCAAATTTACATTATTTTAGTCATGAAAATAGGTTCAATAACTAAGTGCAATTATTTATAAAAGTTTTTTCAAGAGCTATTTCATCTTACCTATTTGTAAATCATCATATTATAAGTTGGCTCTCAAATGTAATAATATGTGACTGTTTTAACTGGTCCACTACATTAAATGAATTTCTAAACTAGCGCTGCAATCTTACTGTGGCCGCCACGGGAACTAATAGCAGCACTGCTCCTTTCATCATCACCAACGACATAAGAATTCCTAACTGTGAATATTTCCGTCTTTAATTCTATTAATGCGTAATATAATTAAATATTGCAAATTTACATTATTTTAGTCATGAAAATAGGTTCAATAACTAAGTGCAATTATTTATTAAAGTTTTTTCAAGAGCTATTTCATCTTACCTATTTGTAAATCATCATATTATAAGTTGGCTCTCAAATGTAATAATATGTGACTGTTTTAACTGGTCCACTCCATTAAACAATCGCTGAAAGCTTATTGTGGCCGCCTCGGGAACTAAAAGCAGCACTCCTCCTCTCCAATGAATTCCAATGAAATTATTGGATGTATGAACAATAAACGGTATCAGGAAACTGACACGTACTTTCTCCCTTTCAGCCCAACTTAAAAGAATAAATTTATTTTTATTTAATAAATATAGATTACAAAGCACGGTCGAATGTACAGAAAATCTTGTAAATAAGTTGTTTTCAAAAACGTGTACACAAATCCATGTTTTGGAGGCACTACAGCATCCATTGATACACATGTGATTTTAAGAGGGGAAATGCCCCCTATTCCCCCCGAGGGTTATTAAGGGGCAACATATTTCGAATTTCCTCTGTTGATCAATGCTAACTTGACAAGCATATCAAGTTTGAACGAAATTGATCAGTAAATAAGAGAGAAATAGTAATTTTTGTATTCCCCATAAGAATAACATTGGACAACGTACTGTGTTTATGCAAAATTTAAATTTAAATTTTCCCCGCAACCAGCAATCGTAGAATAGTAATTCAGAATACTAAATTATTTAGTTTTTTGAGCTATTTTTAATGGTGAATAGTAATATTTTTTGTATTTATTTTTTTTTAAATGAAAGTCCAAAAAACTGAATTGCTAATGTTTTAAGTCCTGTAATTTATGAACCCGAATTTTTACAGAAATGCGGGTGGTGTAATTTTGTTGGAAAAATAAAGCTCTACAAATGACTAAAGTTTAATTAAACTCGTTAGAGCCGTTTTTGAGAATGTTGCTTTTCATGTTTTTTTGGCGGTTTTTGGGGGATAATTACCCTTAAAAATCAAAAATTCTAAAAAAAGAAAAAACTCCTGGAGATATCGTGGATTAGTACCTACATACCAAATTTCATAAAAATCGGACCATTGGTTAGGGCTCTAGCTCTGTACACATCTAGACAGATAGACAGACAGACAGACATCACGTAAAAATAACTTTTTGGGTTCAGGGAGCACGAATATTTCCACTAACAAATCAAATTCGAAAATTTTGACGAAAAAAATACCTTCTCCATATACATATTTCTCCATATGTATAAGGGGAGAAAGTAAAAATAGCTACATGTTCGATTACATATATATTGATACTTACAATTAAAAAATCCAACCATAATATCAACATAAAATTAAAATAACATACAATACATAATTAACAATAAACTGGTTGACCCGTCCTCGCTGGACGCTCAGACTCAGTATCAGATAATCACAGTCACAGTCGAGAGTGTGATTGTGATTTGAGTGACCCATCCTCGCTAAAGACGCTCAGACTCAGTATCAGATAATCACAGTCACAGTCGAGAGTGTGATTGTGATTTGAGTGACTCATGGCTGTGCGACGAGGAAATGACTCACGCAGAGCACTGAGAGCAGTCCGCCTACAACGAATCGAATCACAGTTAGACCTGCTAGTCCGGCTCGGTCAGTAACAGGTCGACCTGTGATTTCAGAATCACAGTGATTAAATCACAGGTTCGCAAATCACACCCCATCACTAATCAGCGCCAATCAGCGGGGCTCAACGGTAATCACCTTAGAGAAGCTGAACGCTCAGGAAGTCTTTAAGGGTGTTTGGTCAAAAAATTAATTTGTAATATATTATTTTTCACATCAGGATGAAAATTAGGAAACAAAATAGATATATATTAAATAATTCTTATTACTATTAAGGGAGTTGTGGGTCTTAAAGTAGAGATTATGTCAAATGTTGGTCAGTAAGAAAACCGTTGGTCCGATTTCAATGAAAATTTGCAGTTGTGTGGGATAAATTCAGGTTATTATTACTAATATAATTTCATTTCAAAATAAAAAAAATCAGAAATATATATTTTACTTTAAAAAGCTTTTAAAAATATAATTATATAATTTTGTGGCATAAATAATAGACGTAGTTGTGCGGGTCAGTATGATATACATATTAAAATTTGTTTGAAGTTTGTATCTATTTTCGTTTGGTCTGTGACCTGCTCCTTTGGTTCTTGGAAATTGCCTTCCGGGGCAGAGTAGGCCAGCCGCACTACGCCTCACTAACACAAACTCACACGCACAGCGCCACCACGCGCGCACCCCACGCACGAGCGCGTAGTCTAAGGTCGTGCCGCCCCCTACACTCCCTCCAGCCACACCCTCCACGAATCCCGCCACTCGCTCAACACGAGTACCGCGTGTCCGCGTTTTTCAGTTTTCAGAGTACAGTATTATGGTATTACTGCAACCGTAGCAATTAATGCCTTGTAAGAAATACAGACATACATTAAATAGAAAAGCAATTGCGAGTAAAACATTGTTGTGTGAAACAAGTTATAGGCTAGGGCCTACCTGTCATGTAACTGAAGATCCTGCTTCTTCTGAAGATGTATTTAACTAAGTGATAGGAAAGTGAAAATTTACGATTTAATTCAATTTTAAATTCAATTTAATTAATTTCCTGAAGCCTTACTGATAACTTTTTAATATTTGTTATAAATAAATCAAGAGAACCATAAAATCCATTTATTTTCCAAGCATTGTATATTTTTTATTTGAGTATATATGTTTTTAAATCAGTAAATAGTAAAAATAGGCACTCATTGGTGATAGATAGGGGTCGAATCGCCGATTGTATTCGTAAAATATACTTCCGGTAGTCGTTCGGGCCTATAAAACGGGATCCGGCTTCATTTTTTGCTGGGAAAATGTGATCCGATTGGATCCGATTGCCAATTGTTATGATTAATCACGGTTAGATTGTGAATTTTGGCATATATTGAGGCTCCATCATCATTTTCGGTTAATAAACACCACGTTGTGGCCGTCGATTTCGGACTTTAGAATGCGAGTAACGGTTGTTTTCGGGAAATATAATGCTGTTAAATTGCCTATTTTGTTTTGCCTCAACAAACAATTGCATTTCCGTGGATAATATGCGGTTCGCTTGCCGCTTCAGGCCAATAAAACGCGTTCTACTATACCAAAAAAATTCAGTCGTTTTGGTGTTTTTGAACACCATGTTGTGGCAAAATTTATGTTTTTACCGTTAAAACACGGCCTAAAATGCTTTTCAGACGTCGTATTTGGTATTTAAAACACGACCCGGCTTTATATATTACCGAGAAAATGCGGTCCGATTGCCGTTTTTGAGCGATTAAGTACATTTCCGGCATAAAATACGGTTTGTACTCAATTTTTGGCCGATAACAAAAACTGTGGTCGTATTTTTGACTCATGTATATAGTCAATGGTAATATGCTGTAAAATGATCGAAAAAATTACCAATTTTGGCTGATGTAGTTATCTAGATGTAGTACCGACTCGCCCGGTCGGTAAATTTCTCTAAAAACCCAGTTTGACCTTTTCAGGCTAAAATGCGGCTAGATTGACGTTTTAGACGGCAAAATGAGAATATATTGCTATTTTAGGCCGATAAAATGTGTTTCGATCTTAGTTTTGGTAAAATCTTCGATTTCGAAGATTGCATACTTTGATACTTCCGCTGGCGTGTTAGCCTTTAAGACGGCCACACACTACCGGACTTTTTCCCAAACAAAACATCGGACCGAGCAGGATTTGGGGTCGAAGGGAGAAAATCCCGAACAAGAATTCGGACCAGACATCAGACCGAGCGCTCTCGAGGCGGTTTTTTGAGGAAAGATCAAAGAAAGATCGGTCCGATGTCTTCTTCGGGTTCAGGTTCGAGGTTCGGTAGTGTGTGGTACCTCCATACGCTGCTCCGAGCGCCGTCACGAGGCCCGCTGCTAGCGATACGACGACGGTGAGGGTTGCGGTCTTGATCAGCGAGCACATAATACAGCTGGTCTTGACTGTTGTCATTTTAGTTTCCAGTTCACTAGTTTATGTAAAGTAGTCTGCACGATGGAGTGGTTTGAGGGAAACACTGATGTTTATTTCCGAGTACAACAATCGGCCAGTTTTGTGGGACTTGTCCCATCCTTCACTACCACAAAGTGAAGAGGAATGACGCTTGGAGAGAAGGGGGTGAAACCGTGGGGAGATGGGTGACATGGGTGAAGTGGGTGAAATCTATAGACAAGTACACTGCCGACTTACACAACGGAAATAAAAGTCGTCCCCACCGTTTTTACCCCGCTCCGTGGTTTTCGCGCTCAATCTGTCCGATCCGATGTCTTGTTCGGGGTCTTGATCGAGAAGAAGTTCGGAGTGAATTTAGCTACCTTCGTGCCCTGCTCCCTGCTCGATCAAAGGTACTGCGTCTTGTTCGAGCAAAGGTCCGGTAGTGTGTGGCCGCCTTTAAATTACGGTTTGGGTATAAACTATTGCGGTTTTCCTTGGCCGATAAACTACGTTTAGGCCTACTTGTCGTTTTCGGTTTAAAAGTTACGGCGACCATGAATTGCGGTCAAACTGCAATTTTTTATCCAAAGAAACCGGTCAAATTGCTTATTTTTGTCCATGAATTCAAGACAGTCGTCTTTTTAGGCCGATAACACACATGTTGGTCAATAAAACGCGTTCGGCTATTCTTTACGGCCGATCAAATTATTATTGACATGGAATTTTTATCAAATTTCCGGGGGTTCTCCCGAACCCCCCACCACTGAGGGGTGTTCTATACACCCCCTCCCAAAAAACCCGGGCATTTCCCCCACCCAATGTGACTCCTTGGATCCGCCCCTGATCGTGCCTGAATTTTACTTTGTAACAGTAAGTAACAAATTCTTCTTTAGCTTTAACAACAAACGGATACTAAATTCCAACAATAGCGAAAACTTACTGCTAAAAAAGGTTAAGTATGTTGGTGATTGGAGTAAAATATCCCACAATTGTATATTTATGGAAAAATTGTTATGGAAGAGTGCGGGGACACCCTGCACATTTATGTAATACAGTATTTTAAGAAATTAATAAGATCAATGTATTATGATTAAATAAATTTGTTAAACTTTAATTCTTAAAATTAAAACCCATTTTATATTTATAATTAATGTTTATATAATAAATAATGTTATTTGTTTTTAATACAGTAAAGCTATCCTAGCTTATTTAGACCTAGATAATTCGAACCTCTATAATTAAAATTCAGTTTTTTGGATTGTTCGAATTTTATTACCGCGGTCCCTTGAGATTCGAACTATCCGAGTTCCACTGTATTTAAATGTGCTCACAACTGTGTCAAACATTTTAATGGTAAAATCTGTATAGGCTACAAGAAATGTACTCATCAAAACTATAAAGTGAACGCTCAAAATAAAAATATATTTAAGATTAGTTGTCGGCGACATTGAAAGGCACATCAGTGGAAAATAGTAAGCAACCCAACCCTACTCAACCAGTCGAGCCGCGGGCTGAGCCGTGCGCCCCGGACCGAAGAAGAACCCTGCTCCCTGAACCCAAAAAAGTGGTTTTTACGTGATGTCTGTCTGTGTGTGTGTGTGTGTGTGTGTGTGTGTGTGTGTGTGTGTGTGTGTGTGTGTGTGTGTGTGTGTGTGTGTGTGTGCGTGTGTGTGTGTGTGTGTGTGTGTGCGCGTGTGTGTGTGTGTGTGTCCGTGTGTGTCCGTGTGTGTGTGTGTGTGTGTGTGTGTGTGTGTGTGTGTGTGTGTGTGTGTGTCTGTGTGGATGTGTACAGAGCTAGAGCCCTAACCAATGGGCCGATTTTTATGAAATTTAGTATGTAGGTACTAATCCACGATATCTCCAGGCTTTTTTTTCATTTTTTTGAATTTTTGATTTTTAAGGGTAATTATCCCCCAAAAACCGCCAAAAAACATGAAAAATCCAAATTTCTCAAAAACGGCTCTAACGATTTTGATTAAACTTTAGTCGTTTGAAGAACTTTAGTCCTCCAACAAAATGACACCACCCGCATTTATGTAAAAATGCGGGTTCAGAAATTACAGGACCTTAAAACATCAAAAATTCAGTTTTTTGGATTTTTCATAAAAATACATACATATAAAAAAATATTACTATTCACCACTAAAAAGAGCTCAAAAAACTAAATAATTTAGTATTTTGAATTACTATTCTACGATTGTTGGTTTCGGAGAAAATTGAAATTTTTATTTTGCGGTAAACGCAGTACGTTGTCCAATGTTATTCTTATGGGGAATACAAAAATTATTATTTCTCTCTTATATACTGATAAATTTCAATCAAACTTGATATGCTTGTCAATTTAGCATTGACCAACAGAGGAAATTCGAAATATGTTGCCCCTTAATAACCCTGGGGGAGGGGGAATAGGGGGCATTTCCCCTCTTAAAACCACGAGTGTAGCAATGGATTCTGTAGTGCCTCCAAAGCAGGGATTTGAGTGGTTGTTTTTTAAAACAACTTGTTTACAAGATTTTCTGTACATTTGACCATGCTTTGTATTCTATATTTAGTAAATAATACCCCCGTCGCAGCAAACCTGCGTACTCAGCGAATTTCCTATGCATGAATATATTTCTTACTATCACATAAAGCCACTTACTAAGTTTCATAAAAATATTTAAATAAATAACTGATATATAGCATTTTATTTATTCTCCATAAGAATAACATTAAGACTGAGAACGCAGGTTTGCTGCAACAAGGACGATAAAAATATGTTTTTTTTGCAATTATCAATATAACTCAACCAGGTGAAGCTACATACCAAGTTTTAATGATTTATATTCATAATTAAGGGAGATATAAAGCTTTACGTATTCTGCATAAGAATAACATTAGGGATGAGTATGCAGGTTTGCTGCTAAGAAGATAATCAACAAAAAATCAACTTTTTGTGCAAATATCAATATACCAGTACTAGGTGAAGCCACATACCAAGTTTCATTAATATACATTCATAAAAAATCGAGATATCAAATTTTATTTATTCTCCATAAGGATAACATTGGACAACGTACTGTGTTTAGCACTTTGAATATCTCGGCAACGGTTGGACGTAGAATCATAATTTAAACACTAAAATGATTTTTTTGTAGAGCTAAACTGATTGGTAAAAGCAAATGTGAAGTTTACATTGAAATGAACTGAGGAAAAGCCAAAAACCTTTTTCCCATAAGATTAACATGGGAGATTTTATGAGCAGGTTTTTTTGGATTTTCTCCGCAACCACTTAACCTAGGTTAATAATTCAAAATACCATATTATTTGTTTTTTTAAGCTCTATAACATGGTCAAAACCAAAATTAAGTGTTTTAAAAATTTTAGGGTGAAAAATGCAAAAAACTGATTTTTGGAAAATTTAAAACCCCCATAAACCCCCCTTCCCGTGGTCCGATATTTCTGGTTTTCGAACTTAAAGTCATGAATGTCACTTTACACATTTGAGCCAAATTTCATCGAAATCAGACGTTTTTTACTCAAGTTATCGCATTCACGGACACATATATAGATATATATATATATAGATATATATATATACATATATATAAATTTGAACGAATAGTGTTTTTGGCATCTGGGGACCTCAAAACAAAAATTTATCATGGTCTCGGGCTTAAGTCTTACCATGAGACCTACGGTAATAGCTTCTTCCCTATAGGGGAAATTCGCTAAAAAGTAATTTATTCGTTAAAGTTGGGCTAAAAGGGAGAAAGTATGTGTCAGTTTCCTGATACCGTTTATTAAGTATTAAAATGGCCTTGAACACGTTTGAACATGTAAGGAGAATATTAATTATAATTAGTTAAAGACACCTAAAACATTCTTAGCGACAAATGAAGCTTCCGTTGAGAATGGTTGAGCAGAAGTGATTTGCCTAACAACAGCGGTGTACTCATTACCACAAGCCGGCTTATCATTGGCCGAAACAGATCAACCAATGAGGCGAGCTTTTTCTGCTGACTCGGCGGAAAAAGTGATAAAACCGGGATGTTCGTTCCACTCGAATCACTTGGCGTGCAGACACGGGACCAGCTCCAGAGAAGATTCAGCGGGGCACAGCGGAGATCATCGGAGAGAAGCTGAACGTTCACGGATGTCTTCTAGTACCGCAATCCCTGCAGTGATCTCTTATTCTTGTCTGTACTATCCTTTTCTGTCTTGATGGCTTCGCTGGTTTCCCACTAACACTAACACAATTTAACACTAACACTAGAGCAAGCACATATCGCATAATGTGCTTGTGTCCTTTTGGTTTTGCTATTAGTTCTACCAGTCGATCGTAAATAAATTGAGCAATACCCAACTTTTCATTATGGAAGTTGTTATTGCCAGCTCTCTATTATGCCTGTAGGAAATAGAGTCTTTTGATAAGGCCCGCATATAATTTTCTAACAAATCGAGTTTAAAGTTACTACCATTTAGGTCTGACATAACCTTAAATTGCATATTTAGAGCAACGTATATATTAATTTTACTTTCTGGGGAGCTTTATATTTGTATACAGACACGAGACCAGTCTTCGGATGAAGTCATTGCAGATAGTAAAGGTAGATTTGAGGTCACTTTATTTATTTTCATAATTGATCAAGTTTCCAGCAGTACCTATAGAGGAAAGAGTTTCGGCCAATCAGCATCTGGACCAATCTTTCTATATGGAAAGATATATCAAAGCCCATTAAAAAATATTTTACGACAGAACCATCCAAAAATACATCACTACTTTTGGATTTCGAGGACCTGTTGGAGGATGACACCTTACCTTTTAGTCACTGTTTCTTACAGAAAGATGCATGTAACTCAAATAAAAAATTACACGATAATCGACAAATTATGTGACAAAATATTAAACTAAGAAGACTCCTCCATGATCTAAGGCCAGACATCGTGTGTTAGCAGTCAGTGTATGTTGTGAGTTTGATATAAAGACGGATGATTTTTTTTGTTACAGAACCAGGAACCGAGCGCCTATTGTGTTTGAAACGAACCCTTAAAACCGTCTAAAAAATGTTTGTCCAAATGTTCTCCATTTGAAGCCCAAAGTTAAAATATATAATTTTTGAATGAGCCTACAAATGTTTGACCTGACAGCCCCCCTCGATCTTGGGCTCATTTTTCTTCTCTCACCGTCCCCTACACAAGGTAATTTGTTCGGTTTGGATTCGTGTTTGTCGAGATCCCCTGTACAAAGTTGTGTCCTTTTATAGGTTTATGATTATTTTAAAACTTATCATTTATAGGCTACTAACAATTTTCAAGGTTAAAGTTTTGAGTCTCTCTCTAGTGTTAGGCAGATGTAAATAAGCCTTGAACCCTTGAACTGCAGCGTATCACCCCCCCCCCACCAAATAATCTTCCTTCCAATAATACTGGCGCCCTCATAGGACTATTCCACCGCCCTTTTCATACCGTCAGTCCACCCCTGGTTCTACCGTTGATTAACGGTAGCCCAATGGTGTGTGCTACATAGGGATAGAGGACCAGTCCCAGGACGCTGCCTTGGGGTACCCCAGCTCCCACCGGTCGCACTGTGGACGGCTTTCCCTCGATGCATGTTTGAAACGAACGGTCCTTCAAGCATGACTTCAGCAGATGAACAGCGGCTGTAGGGAGTGGTGATTCACTCACTTTTGAGAGGAGAGAATTGCGACAGACCTTGTCAAACGTATTACTGACGTCCATAAGCACTGCAACAGAGCACAGGTTGAGATATGATTGTCGATCAGTTTGTTCAGCATGGGGTCAAGTTTGCTGTGTCGTCGAATGGCCGCGGCAAAACCCGAAGTGTTCCGGCCTAATGAAACTGTAGGAAGCGGGTTGTCCGGTAGAGAAAAAGACGTTCAAAGAGTTTACCGGAAGGAGGGATATGGGGCGATGGTTTTTTGGAAAGAGGTGATCTTTTCCGGGTTTGGGTATCATAATGAGTTTGGTGGACTTCAAAGAGGTCGGAAAGTGACAGTATACCTAAGAACAGCGTTGGAGATTATCACCCAATCAGTTGAAAATGGCAGGTGGAGCAGACTGCAGAGCCTTCGAGCTAATTCCATCAAACCCTGGGGCTTTCCGCGGCCTTAGCCTCCGTATCACATCCCGCACCTCCAGCAGGGCGAAGGGCAATGCTGTCTTCGGGGGACTCCATATGAAGATGTCTCCATGAAGCGATCAACCATGTCCTCGTGGCGCTCGTCGTTGATCTCGTGGTTTATCTGAAATTAGTCATGTATTTTTGTGTTGGCAAATGGTTCTATTTTGTCCTCTGCTGCATAAAGAGCACGTGCTGTCGATGGAGAGGGAGTGTTGTGGCCTTGACTCCCCTGATCGGCTTCGCAACCCCGCCAAATACTGCCGCCTCGGTAGTCAAGAGACAGGAGGAATCAACCCCAGGACTCAGCCCTGAAATCATCAACGAGTGACTTTATCAGTCTGTTCTGGCGGTTGAGTCGGCGTATGGCTTCAGGGGTTCTGGCTCTTCTCCACTGGTTTCGCAGCTGATTTCTACGTCTGACCTCGCGGTGGATGTTTCTCTCGTAGCCCCGGCCGGGGTGGCACTGGGCTGGAGGCATCTGTAAGGAAAGAGGACAGGAGTGCTTGCAGTTCAGAGACACAGTCATCAAGTTCCACAACATTTGTGGGTTCTAGTAGTAAGGTTTGCCGTTCCGCGACCAGTTGCCAGTTGGCCGAATTTACCCCAGTCCTGATGGTCACTGCAATCATGGGAGTCTAGAGGTCACGGCTGCATCAAAGGTCACAAGCATAGGCGATTGGTCCGATGGCAGATCATTCACATTGCTGGCGACATACGGGAAATGAACATTCCTATGTAATGCAAAGTCAAGCATGTCAGGCTGATGCAGATCATTTGACGGAAAGAACGTATATGATCTAGCGGAGCAGCGACGTCAATGTCTCCGTGATGGTCCAGGAAGTTTCGAAGAGCTGTTCCTCTCGTATTCGTCCGGCGAGAGTTCCAGGATGGATGTTTTGCGTTCAAGTCACCTGCAATAACAACTGGCCCTGGGCCAGCCAGTACAGAACACAGGGTTTGTTTGTCGAGATAGTGGTCAGAAGGGTGGTATTTAGCAACCAGGAGGAGCTCCAAGCCGCAAACTTGGGTGATGACCCCTGTGGTTTCCAGCATGCCAGTATAGCCGTTGCGCTGCGCCTGTGAACCATCACCTGTCGGTGAACAAGAATGTCCGTGTCTCCTCCAGGATTGGTTGTATCATATCATTTTATTTTGTAACCAAATACTAACACGATTATTTTGGGAATACAATACATTACAAACTAGTTTCATATCCGTTTACTCTTTTGGAGTGTTGATGTTGGCAGAATTGCTACCAAAGACTAATTTTACTTGTCTTCCAATAAAAAAAATGAAGAGGGTTACAATTTTTTGCTTTGGGAGCAGAGGGTAAAAATGGTGGGTCAGCATGTAGGCTGCAGTTTTTACCCCACGAGATCTCTAGATATATTTACCACGTTGCTTTTCCCAAGCACTGAGTCCTTCAGCTGATGATACATGTAATAAAATTAATAAAATTTATTAGCTATATATTTTTTAAGGTATTGATGAGTAAAATATTAAGTGTATTTACTTTGGTATATATGAATCCTTTTTTAGAACATGAGCTTTTTACCTCTTTAATATTAATATTACCAGATATTGGTTTGTATTAATAAAGCTAAACAATTAATACAATTTATTAGCTATACCATGAGTTTGTTCCAATTGTAACCTTGGTTTTGGTTTAATAAATATTACAATTTTTATGTCAACAGCAACTTTTAGAAACAACAGTGTCAGGGCCGAATTTAGGAACTGTGAGCCCCTAGGCGCAGCCGGTGGTGCGGGCCCTTACCGCTCAGGTCTGTATGCTGGTGACCTCTTTTTTGTTTTTGCTCTTTTGATGCTTTTGCACGTGGGATTGGTGTGGCGCGGGCCGCTAGGCGTTCGCTTATGTGCTCAATGCTTGAATCTGGCCTTGAACAGTATGTTCATAAGACACGTATGGTATTTTCCAAGGGTGCAGCCAAACTCCCCACAATGCATAATTCATTCTTTACAGTGTCTCGTGTCTGGCAACCAGTGTTTTGAGGGAAAATCAGGCCCAAGAGGGAAACTCAAAGGGAAAAAGGTTTTGAGGGAAATTATGGCAAAACTTAAAATAATTACTAAAATTGGGAAAAAGTAAAGCAATAGACCGTCAAATAAGAAATACATACATTTATAATGCTACATTTATAACTGTAATAAATTGCCAAAATTGACTTACATAAACCACTAGAAGTTACAAACCTTAAGATGTAATTAACGTAATAAATAACATCATCTTCCTAGAACTTTTAGCATCAGTCGTCAGAATAAGCTTTTACGTTTACCTAATACTAATTTTGTTTTACTAGCTTTTTTTGCTTCCAATACCGCAAATCCGCCTTAAGTTCAGCTGATAAGTATTCCTGCCCGTAGAGAAAGATAGCCTTTAAACAACGAGGTTAATATATCCAGCCTGAAGTAAACAAACAAGTAAAGCCTACATTATGGCCAATCACCATTTTCCTCTGTGTCCCTTCTGCTCCTAAGGCAACCAACATACCATGCATTATGTAAAAAGTCCAAACTACCATTTTACAAAAATTAAAAGTTTTGTTTATCAGCTGACAAACATATCACTGTGAAGGGAGGATTTGATTCGTTACCTGATGAAAAAGGCTGCCAGCTTGTATTCTTCAATTTTCTGATCCCAGATGAAAGCTCTAGATAGATGAAGTGCTCAAATAAGTAATATGAAAACTATGAACAATGAAGGAAAAAGGAGGGAAATTGTTATGTGCAGTGAGGGAAAAAATGAAAAATTTCGTTTAGATTAAGGGAAAAGCTCACGGCGAAAGTTGAAACACTGCTGGCAACACTGGGTTTTTAAATTTTGTAGTTTGTTGATTTAAATTTTCAGACATAACCTCTTTGAATAGTTTTGCTTGCATCTTGCATCTACATTATTACAAAAGTCCAAACTACCATTTTACAAAAATTAAAAGGAACATTAGTGTAGGTAAAGTTGTATTCTTAAGTTAGTTGTTTTCAAGGTTATGTGGTTATGTACACCTCTGCTTTGGGCCCCACTTTTTAAGTATTGAGGTTAGCCCACTATTTCCTTCCACGTGATTTTTGAATTTAATATTCCTTATTTTAAAATAGTTGGAGGATTAAGATATATATTTAACTGTATTCTATTAATTTTTCAGGTTTTACTTTGAAAAATGAATCCAGTTTTTGGTATACATGTTGGAAATTCCAGAGCGTGCTTGGCTATGTGCAAGGTAAGTAATAGGTTAGGTAATTTTGTGTTTACATTAGTTCCACCAAACTTCTTCTGGAAGTTAAATAGCATTTGGAGTTAACAGACTAAAAATCAATAAGGTTAAGTGAGGCCTTGGCCTTCTTGTTTAATCCGTTCTTAATTTTATATTGGTTATGCTGGAGATAGCATATTTTCCTTTGTCATAGATCTTTGCTCAACTTAAATTTTGTCTATTATGTATACATAACCACTATAGTTACTTTTACCTTGAGCTTGGTGAGGGTTATAATTTGTGGTTAGGTGCATTCATAGTGGGTTAGAGGAGGTAAACCGGGTGGCCGTATTGTTGCCACCAGTTATTATTGCGATAAACATGAAACCCTTATTATTTCCGTGTTGAGCTATAACCCGATTCCGTGTCACCCACCCATACAGAGTGTGTTAATTAGAACTGGTAACCAGTTACTAGTGGGGCCGAGGTACTTAATTTTTGCTGGGGGATGAAAGGTAGGGTGAGAACAAATCCCTCCGAGATAAAACCAGGGACACATCCAGCCGGTTACCAAGCTACCCCCCCCCTCCCCACCAATATGTACAAGTTGTTCCGCATGCAACATCTGTATAGAGAGTTTTTTGTTTCGTTAAGCACAACAAATTGGTCCTCTGATTTACTTTTATAAAATAAGTTTAATGAGGTTTAAAACGGGTCTTACATAATGCAAAAAAGTATTAATACCGTAGTTATAATTGCTTCATTATTATTCTCAAATAAAACAATATATCCCTTACATTATTATTTAAGTGAAAACAAAATAGGTATTTAAAGTTAGGAAAGAGGACTCTTAAAGTTACTTGATGATGAAGGCAACAGTCCTTGTAGGAATGTCTATTTTTCACTCAGATTTTTTCATCCAGGCTGTATTCTACACAATCCATATTTATTTATTTATTTATTTACATCAACTTACATGCCCATATTATTAAAGTTATATAGCTACAATATTTGTAGTGTAACCTGAAGAGAGTCCATCTAAAATCTATTTCTTTCATCTGGCCATTGTATGTTCATAAGTGGAAGCATTATGAGCTGGACTCGCAAGCAGATAATACGCTACTTTTGCCAATGCCGAATACTGACAAAAAAGTTACAGTTCTTGAAAAAACTCACCCACTTCTCATGACTTTACCGCACCACCGCGTCTCGAAGGGTTGAAAACTATAATCTGGTACATTTCAGCGTCTTGAAACAATTTTTTGAGACACTGAAATTTATGATGAACAACCGGGACAGTCCCGGTTTTCCGGGACGTTTGGTCACCTTAATGAAAAGTCACAATGTTTCCATCAGGCCCTCTTACTACCCGCAACATACAGCCAATGAAAATGTTTTCCTTGCTTCCCCTTAACACATACAAAGGCTTGTTAAAAGAATTCTGGAGTAGGCGGCTACAGCAAGCAAATTTGTATACACATCACCTGAAGTTTGCAGCCTACCAGCTTATACAGCAAATGTTGTGACGGATCAGGGTTGCCATTAATCAAAAACTTGATTTGGGTTGTTGTCACAACATATTAGGCCTGCCTAATTTTGTTGCCTATTTTATATTAATGACTCATATTAACTGTATTTTTTTAACTCATAATAGCGATGGATTTGAATTTATTATTGATTTATTTGGATTTTAGCTATCACTTCTAGTGTTTAAAACTACTCTACATTTCGGGAGGTAGACCTAAGGATGATTTTTTAACGTTTTTTACGAGGTGAGGAAATACTTTTTTAACCTTTCCCTTTATATGACAACGGGAGGAGTTTCCTTACCTCCTGAAACGTAGTGTAGTTTTAAACACTAAAAGCGATAGGTAAAGTCCATAAAAATCAATAGACTCAGATTAATTGTGATTAAAATATCTGATGGAAAGTTAGTAGTCGTTCTTTGCTCATGATATTTTTCTTTTTAGTAGGCTAAAACTATAAGCTCCTTGTAAAAGATCCTAATTTATCACTTTACTTGCAGCAAGATGACTCCAAGTTCTGTGTTGAAGTAATAGCAAACAATGCTGGGGAAAGAGTTACACCAGCCATTGTTACAGTCACAGAAACTGAACATGTAAGTAGTTATCATATCCATGGTAATGTAGCCTATAACTGCCATGCCTGTGTACATTGTGCAACAGACAATTTTTTGACTTGGCTGCTAAAGCTTAATGTTGTACTGTGGATCACTCCTGCAGTTATTTTGCAAACTATGTTAAGCCAGTACAGTGGCTGCACATCAAGAGGCATTTATTTTACGAATAATAGAAACTACACAATAAACGTGAACGGACAACATTTCAATGCTGTTTTGGGACAAAAACATGTTAAAATGTAGGTCTGTTATTATAAATTTATGTAGAATCATTATGATCCAAATCTATCTTTCGTCGCTATATGATGGAAACATCCTAAAAAAAACTTGTTACCTAATAAGTTACAATGCACAAGTTTTTTATTACATAATAAACTTAGAAAAATAGTCTAAAATGGTACTCTACAGAATTGTAACATGTATTTGTTAAAAATCCTTTTGTCAGATAATAAGGTCTCTAGACTAATCCGAAATAATTGGACTGAAGCCTGTTCGGACTACAAAATATTCGGATTTTCAGAAAGTCACTTTTTTAAAATTAAAATATATTAAAAATCATTTTATTATTGTAAATTGATACATTGCTCAGAAGGCTACTTTAATTCATACTCGGCATAAATTACAGAATATTACAAACTTATAGTAATTACGGTTGAAAAATTACATAATATAGTTGATAGGTTAGCAAGTACTTCAATGCACAGTTAATTTGCTACTTGGTAACATCACTGTATGTGCTCCTCTACTACAATGAAATACAACTGAATCACTACAACCCACCACTTATACCTGTCTGACAGCAGGGGTGCAAAAAATGTTTAGACCCCTGAATTTCCCCCCGATCCTACCATTATGAACTAAAAATTCCCCCCAAAATATATCACATATATCTTTACATTACAATTTACCAGCTTTCCATAAGGCAAATCGATAATAATAAAGTATTTTTTGTACTTTTTATTTTATTAGCTTTTCACTTTATTGATTATTAAGGATCCGGATAAAATAAAATAAACTTACATAAAGAAATAATTTTTAAAGTCAAGTTGAATTGCATGTTTATTTTTCATATAACTTCTTGAGGAATGGAGGAATGCAGTTAGATTTATCACACTAACATCAATGCAAATGAAACACTGATTTAAAAAGTCTGCTAAAGACTGATTTTTTGAGTCAAACAAATACAGAACGTCCATCAAAATTATTTGGATACGCTGTAGTCTATTATTTGACTTGACCAATGATGATGGAATTATACTTTGTTGTAAATCGCTTGTGCAACACCGTTGTTGTTTTATCTAAGATTTTTAGATTTTCCAGGCAATTAATTTTAACTTAAATTTACTTGGTTGTTGGCCCAAAATTTCCCCCGAGCCTGGCTCGCCGGATCGGACGTTATTCTGCACCCTGGCAGATAGTTTCTAAATAAAAGAAATGTTATCCTTGAATAGTTCACACCTGGCAGGAATCAACCCGATATAGCTGGGAACCAAACAAAATTTTTCTAAATAAAAGAAATGTTATCCTTGAATAGTTCACACCTGGCAGGAATCAACCCGATATAGCTGGGAACCAAACAAAATTTTTCTAAATAAAAGAAATGTTATCCTTGAATAGTTCACACCTGGCAGGAATCAACCCGATATAGCTGGGAACCAAACAAAATTTTTCTAAATAAAAGAAATGTTATCCTTGAATAGTTCACACCTGGCAGGAATCAACCCGATATAGCTGGGAACCAAACAAAATTTTTCTAAATAAAAGAAATGTTATCCTTGAATAGTTCACACCTGGCAGGAATCAACCCGATATAGCTGGGAACCAAACAAAATTTTTCTAAATCAAAGAAATGTTATCCTTGAATAGTTCACACCTGGCAGGAATCAACCCGATATAGCTGGGAACCAAACAAAATGTTAAGGGATTTTACATTTTATCATGCCATGGAATACAATAACCTTTTTATCAGATTGTATTGATTTAGAGATTAAATAAAATGAAAAATTCAGTACAGTAGATAGTAGGAGAAACATAGGATATTACCTTAAAAAAATTGCAAGAAATTGTTTTATAATTCTTTTTGTTAGCTAGTGGTACGAAGATAAAAATAGCAAAAGTTGGCAAATATTGGACTACTATTAGAGGAAATAACACAATAAATCTAAAAGTGCTATTAAATCCAAGGAATTCTCTTCATATTTATAAATAAAACATCATTTAAAATTATCAGTAAGTTATTTATATTACAGCTATTATATAATTAACAAAGGACACAGTTTTCTTTTTGATGCCAATTTTATGGGGAGGTTTCAAGGTCTTCTTCATGTGAAACCAGCTCTCTAGTCGTATTTTAACAATTTTCAATTTGACATTTTCCACAAGCTCTGGTGCACTTGAGTCCAAGTTTTTGAAGATGAGGTTTGGGTGAGCGTAGTTTACCGCCACTCATACTGCGTACAAAATTATTCCTTTTTCTGCCAAATTGTTAATTTACCTTTACAACCTTTACTGTTATCACAGTTCTGCACGTACAGTTGCACCAGTGAAAACCCTGGTCGTCCACAAGACTAGTGTTTATTTTAACAGTTGGCGCTCGATAATCTGGTAGGTTCGGGACTTTGGCAGTGCCGGACTACCGAAATTGCCGGATTACTGAACGCCGCCTAAAAATATCGTTATTGCGAGAGTGTAGCGGAAATACCGCTAATTCGGGATTCTAGTGTAATAGGGGCTTATATATTAAAATAAGTAGTAGTTTTCTTTTATTTATTCGAGACCCATGCTTTTTTCCGTAGTTAGCAATGTCCGAAATTTTACAAAGGAGTAAGGTTTGCAGTTAGAATTTTAATACTGGTAGTACTTTTACCTTCCTTCAACATTTAATAGCTTTATAGCATTCAATCAATCAATCAATCATCTTTATTCATAAAATTGTACATGGTACAAGAATAGTGTCATTTCTAATCTAATAAAGAAATTATAATAAATAGTTCACTTCTGTATAGATAATAATAATAATATAATAATAATATAAAATAGTTTAAAATAGTTTAGAGCTGGTGGATCAGTTGTGCCTAATTTTTAAAAACTCTTCAAAAGAGTAAAGAGGAATGCTCAACAAGTAATCTCTTAGCTGTTTTTTAAAATTGATCATATCAACCTCCTCAATGAATTTCCGAGGGAGGTGATAAAGGAACTTGGTACCTAGGAAAACGGTTTTCTTTTTAAAAAACTCTAAATTGTGTTTTTCCACTCTACGATTTGGGCGGGTATTGTAGGAATGAGTGTAATTTTGTAACAATGGGTTAAAAAACTCTTTTACATAGTTAACTGTTTCAAGGATAACCAACCCATAAACAGTCAAAATGCCCAGCTCTGCAAATATTTCCTTCACAGAAACTGTAGCTTTTAACTTTAGCATGACTCTAATTGCTCTTTTTTGTTGTATAAGTAATTTGTCCAAATTCTTTTATTTATTTTCTTTTATTTTCTATTATTTTGTCATAACTAAACTAAACCTGTTACGATTTGATTTCAATCTAAAAAATGCAAATAAAATAGCTACTATAATTGTTTTAGTGAATAATCAACTTAACTGGGATTAAGCATATAAATTACCTCTGCACAAATTAGCTATATCCATTTTTACTTTCTCCCCCTTATACATAGTATATGAAGAAAGTATTGCTTTCGTCAACATTTTCGAATTTGAGTTTTTAGTGGAAATATTTGTTTTTGTGCTCCCTGAACCCAAAAAAGTGATTTTTACGTGATGTCTGTGTGTCTGTCTGTCTGTCTGTGTGTATGGATGTGTACAGAGCTAGAGCCCTAACCAATGGTCCGATTTTTATGAAATTTGGTATGTAGGTACTAATCCACGATATCTCCAGGCTTATTTTTCATTTTTTGGAATTTTTGATTTTTAAGGGTAATTATCCCCCAAAACCCACCAAAAAACATGACAAATCAAGATTTATCAAAAACGGCTCTAACGATTTAGATTAACCCTTTGAGTGCCGTAGCGTCGCTCACAGCGATGCACTGTAGTTGCGCATATATTGCCGAGCGTCGCTGACGGCGACTCTCAGTATTTCATATATTACTCAAATTCAAAACAACGTACTGGCTTTAAAAACACATCATTTTGATCCAAAAGCATACTGCTATCATTTTCCAGCAATTCTGTTGCCTTTGGTCGTTAGTTAGCAGACGTTAGCAGACATTATTTTAGCGGTGTTTGGTCCCAGGTGTCATCTGTTTGTTGTGTGTTTGTTGTTGTTTGGTTATACGTGCGCGAATACCGGCAAATAACCTTAAATATCGCTGATTTTGTGATTGAAGTTGTGTTTTAGTGTTATTTACTTCTCATTTATTGCTAATGAGTCAACCATGAGTAAAAGAATTGATCCAAACAACTCCAGTGTCCTTCGGGAATTACTTTACAATGAACTCGAAAACAGTGTCAGTGGTTTAGATACTTCTTATGAGCAGGCAACTGATATTTCTCCTGCTAAAAAAGCTAAACTTGAGATCTCAAGTCTTGAAAATCCGATTCCGGGACCAAGTAAAGCCCCAGATGTACCGGTAATTGCTTCAGAAATACATGTTCCGATTGTCCAAAGTGTCTCTGACATTCCGGAGCAAGCTAGGCCTCTGCCTAAGCGTACTGCTAGATGTAATGCAGGCTTATCCTTTTCCAAAAATTTGAATACAAAAGCTACAGCTAGACCTAAGAAATTATTTTTTCCAGAATTGGACTTCCATTCATCTGATAGTTCTTTTGAACCTGATGATACAGACGCTGACAAAGACTATGACCCAGTTGACGATGATTACACTTACTCATCTGATGTTAGTGTAATAAAACCTGTAAATACTGCTGTAAATAATCCTGACACTGATGTAGATAGCCCTCGAACTGTACCTGCATGCTCAACCCCTCTTCCAGCACAGCGACGCAGAAACGCTAGGCCTAGGGCTACTCAGAGTGATTCTTCGCATCGCCGAAGAACTTTCGTTGAATCGGAAACTGATGAGTCCGATGAGACCGATTCTTCCGATGAAGAGTTTCAGTGGACTGAGGTAGGACCTGAGGAGAATTTCCCAGACCCTCCAACACCTTTTCTTGAAAATGTAGGCCCTAAGCATATGCCTGATGTAGACTCAGCTCCCATCAAGTACTTCGAGTTATTTTTTACAACTTCATTGTTGATGTTGATAGTCGACGAAACCAACAGGTATGCTGCCCAGTATGTAAATTCTACTGAACTAAAAGACAAGTCTAGGGTCAAGGAATGGTTGCCAGTAACAATGAATGAGATTAAAGCCTTCATTGCATGCATTTTGAATATGGGGCTCGTCCGCAAACCAACCATATTTTCTTACTGGACCAAATTATCATCGGGATCAACACCATGGTTTCCAAGGATGTTTTCAAGGAACAGATTCCAGCTTATTTTACGCTTCTTTCACATGGTGAACAATGAAGTTTTAGCTCAAAAGCCATATGACCCATGTGGTAAATTTTTACCAATCGTAGAACACGCTAACCGTATGTTTCGGCATTACTTTGTACCACATCGTCAGTTGTCTATTGACGAGTCGCTCATAGGTACTAAATCCCATACAGGCCTAATGCAATATATGCCAAAGAAACAGCATCACAGATGGGGGATAAAACTGTGGGTCTTATGCGACTCGGTGGTGAATTACTGCCTCGGTTTCTATGTGTATAGAGGTGCTGCGAGTGGTCAAGACAAAAGAGACCAACAAACTAATGGTCTGGCATATACGGTAGTAAAAAACCTGTTGAACCTTGGCAACTATTTGAACAAGGGTTATCACATTTTTGTAGACAACTTTTATTTCTGTTCCCCTGGCTGAATATTTATATTCTGTTGGTACTTATATTACGGGTACAGTAAGGGCCAATCGAAAATATCTCCCTAGAGCCATCAAGGATAAGTTCGGTGTAGGTGTCGCTAAGTTTTTCAAACATGGCCCTTTGATGTTATGTGGATTTAGGGAGAAGAAAAGCCAAAAAAAACAGGTGATTCTTCTGTCTTCCAACTCGCAACCAACAAAATCTGCGGTGAGACGCCACCTAAGGGGACAGGCTGAAGAACAGATTGTCGAGAAGCCTGATATAATTCTGGACTATAACAGGTTCATGGGCGGTGTTGATGTCCATGACATGATGCTGTACACCTATTTAGACGAGCGCAAAACACTCAAGTATTATAAAAAAGTAATATTCAATGTAATGTCACGGATGGTGCTGAATGCATACATTCTTTACCAGCAGAATATAAAACCTGTAAAACCCATGTCTAGGGTTCAGTTTACTGAACTCATCGTGAACGAGATTGGAGACCAGTGGATATCCTCTATGAACGATGAAAATTCACCTGCACAGAGAAACTCGCCAGGCCAGAGAAAACGATTTGGTGTAAAAAAACTTGAAGGCAGAAAACTCCGCTTGTGCAAAGTATGTTCAGTGGGCGATTTGAAGCATCGTTCTGCATTTATTTGCGTCAACTGCGAAAATGGTGTCCATCCAGAGTGTGTGGATGGTCACATGTGTTGAGGAATGAATTCAGGAGTCTTATTCTTATGTAAATATTGTAAATAGAAACTTTTTAGTGTAGGCTAAGTTATGTGTAGAACTTATGAAAAGAAGAGAATCTTCGGCTGAAGTTGGAGTACAAATAAAAGGTACGAATTCACATTTTTTATAATTTTATTGGGTTTTTTATTTATTGTTTTTGTTTCTGTTCAATAGTAAAGGTTTTTTACTAGTAATAATAACAATTTTCACTGACAACATACTAACAAAAAAAAATAACAACATTCTACTTCGGCGTTGCTTGGTAACCACAAATGTAGAATTGTAACACATTTGAATTTTATTTGTTTACAAACTTGTTTTGAACTCATATTGATGATTTATATATGAATTTTGTTCACAATTGTCTGCTCTTTCTGACTGTGTGGCTGAAAAAAAATAATAAATTTGTTTAGCATAAGTTATCATAAGTCAAAGTTGAAAAAAAAACTTTTTAATTTTTTTTTTTCTGAAAAACTTTTTTTTTTGAACCGGTTTATTATTTAATTGCAGTTATCTTATATTTATTGTGTAGAGAATTTATTCCCGCACAAAATAAAAAAAAAATTACATGGATACCTTTAAAATTGAATTTTATATGAAATTTTATATAAACTACTACACTTTCTGTTGAAATAAGCCCGGCACTTTATGCATAAGAAATGGCCATGACGCCACGGCACTCAAAGGGTTAAACTTTAGTCGTTTGTAGAACTTTAGTTTTCCAACAAAATGACACCACCCGCATTTCTGCAAAAATTCGGGTTCAGAAATTACAAGACTTAAAATATCAAAAATTCAGTTTTTTTGGATTTTTCATAAAAAAACATAAATATAAAAAATATTACTATTCACCGTTAAAAAGAGCTCAAAAACTAAATAATTTAGTATTTTGAATTACTATTCTACAATTACTGGTTGTGGAGAAAATTTAAATTTTCATTTTGCAGTAAACGCAGTAGGTTGTCCAATGTTATTCTTATGGGGAAAACAAAAATTACTATTTCTCTCTTATTTATTGATAAAATTTGGTTCAAACTTGATATGCTTGTCAAGTTAACATTGACCAAGAGAGGAAATTCAAAATATGTTGCCCCGTATTAATAACCCTGAGGGGGGGAATAGGGGGCGTTTTCGCTCTTAAAACCATATGTGTAGCGATGGATTCTGTAGTGCCTCCTAAACAGGGATTTAGGTGGATATTTTTGTTTACAAGATTTTCTGTACATTCGGCCGTTCTTGTTATTCTATATTTAGTAAATAAAAAGTAATTTATTCATTAAAGTTGGGCTAAAAGGGAGAAAGTATTTGTCACTTTCCTGATACTGTTTATTATTTTAAGAATGATAATTACAGGTTGCTCAGTGGACAAATAAAAAAATGACTATTCCTTTTAGCGAATTTCCCCTATAGGGAAGAAGCTATTACCGTAGGTCTCATGGTAAGACTTAAGCCCGAGACCATGATAACTTTTCGTGTTGAGGTCCCCAGATGCCAAAAACACTATTCGTTCAAATTTATATATATATATATATATATATATATATATATATGTGTGTGTGTGTGTGTGTGTGTGTGTGTGTCTCCGTTACCGCAATAACTTTTTAAAGAAACACCCGATTTTGATGAAATTTGGCACAAATGTGGAGAGTAGCATTTATGACTTTAAGTTTGAAAACCAGATCGATCGCACTATGGGAAGGGGGTTTTATGGGGGTTTACCATTTTCCAAAAATCGGTTTTTTGCAAATTTGACCCCAAAATGTTAAAAAACACTCAATTTTGGTTATAGCCATTTTATAGAGCTTAAAAAAACAAATAATTTAGTTGAATCATTAACCTAGGTTAAGTGGTTGCGGAGAAAATCCAAAAAAAGGTGTCCCATGTTAATCTTATGGGAAAAAGGTTTTTAGATTTTTCTCAGATAGTTTTACTAAAAACTTCATATATCTGTTTATTAATGTTCAAGAAAACAAACATTTTGGTGGTTTAATCGTTGTTCTACGTCCAACCGTTGCAGAGATATTCAAAGTGCTAAACACAGTACGTTGTCCAATGTTATCCTTATGGAGAATAAATAAAATTCTATACCTCGATTATTTTTGAATGTATATTGATGAAACTTGGTATGTGGCTTCAACTAGTTGTGGTATATTAATATTAGCACAAAAAACAAGTTTTTTGCTGATAGTCCCCGTAGCAGCAAACCTGCATACTCGGCCCCCATGTTATTCATATGGAGAATAAGTAAAGTTGTATATCTCCCTTAATTATGAACCTAAATTAATAAATCTTGGTATATAGCTTCACCAGGTTCAGTTATATTGATAATTGAAAAAACATATTACTTATCTTCCTCGCTGCAGCAAACCTGCATCATCAACCCTAATGTTATTCTTATGGAGAATAAATAAAATGCTATATATCACTTATTTATGGATGTATTTTTGTGAAACTTGGTAAGTAGCTCTATGTACTAGTGAGTCACATATATATGCATTGGAAATTCGCTGAGTACGCAGGTTTGCTGCGACGGGGGTATTTTATTCATAATTAAAATGGTATTAGAAACAAAAATGAAATTTAGGGACTTAGATTAATAAAGTTTGTCATATCGAAAACTTAATTTATTATAAAAAATAACGGAGAGGTGTATTGCAGGACTGGACTGTAAAGAATCGTTTAGAAAAACATTCATAGACCTACAAGTTCTTACTATTCTATGGACAATTAGAAGGCATCCGTCCATTTCAAAATAAATAATCATGACTGAAGAATTATATAATTTTGTTAAGTTTTGTTATTTTGTAATTTTATTATGTGCTTGAATAGAAATAAATTCTTTCTTTCTTTCTTTGATATACCTCTACATCTAATTCTAGAGGAAAGGACAATTTTTGCATCAGACATAATCAAAGGCATAAGCTTTACTTTTGGGTAAAAACTTCGGAACAAGTTTACAAAAAAAACGAGAGAGCTTCCTCCTACAAAATTAAAAAATCAGGTACAAAATATCCTAATGAAGTTTCAATTGTATGCCACTGAAGAGTTTTGGAAGGTTAGTGCTGCACAGTTGATGGACTATGTTAACTTTGTCGTATAACATGTTAGATATTTATGTTTTGATTTTCTGTTGGGTTACTCTTTCAGTTTTAAGATTGACAACTTGGAGGATACTATTAATTGTGTAATGAACTGTATTTTTCTGACAATAAAGGTTTTGTACCTTGGAACCTTTTGTCACCAGTGAGCCAAACTAAAGTGGTTGGTTTTATTGTTTGGGCTTTGGTACCTCTCCTCCTTGTGCCATCATATTTGAAAATTGTACTCTCTCGTATGTGAATACAGTCTAAGTGTATCTTGGTAATGTTGTGGGACTTACTGTTTATTAGTGAATTTCCTTTGGAAAGTGAACTATTAGCATGACCCGCACGGTGAAACTTAAGACCGGGACCACCATAGAAGTTCCTAACGTAACCCCCTAAACACGTTTTGGGGGGGTCGTTCAAAATTGTTTATATATATATATATATGTGTGTGTGTGTATGCATTCTAGCGGTCACATTTTTTTTAGATTTACTTCAAATTTGGTAGGGATGTTCCTTTCTATAATCTGTTGGACAAGTTCGTTGGGCAAAACAATCGGAAAACTCTAAACCCATTTTTTGGGGATTAATCTTTCAAATTTCGAGTTTTTGGGCCCAAAAAGAGTCAGAAAAGCCCCTGATGTGAAATTAACGAATGTAAAAAGATGGGAATTAGTGTGACGAAACTTTTAAGCCCTCTCTCGTCATTCTAGCATATATACTGAGTTATTAAAGGAAATGTGTATTGATCAAACACAGTACGTTGTCTTATGGGGGTTTTACATTAGAAAAGCCTGTTAATCATTTTTTGGTGTACTTTTATCATCCCCAACAACCTCACGCCTACTTTAAAGCCTGTCTGGACCTTCTCCTAACCTTATAATGCGCAAAATGGTATTCCCAGCTTTGAAAGTAAATGAAACCAGGAGTATCAGAACAGCCATAAAATCAATGTTTTCAGATTTCAATCAAAATTGGACAAATGTATGTTTTTACACTGATTTTGAGTTTTAAAAGTTTTTATGTGGTAATTCACTTCCCTCACGTCAGCGTGCTGCGTGCGAACTCGTTATTAGACTTACACATTCTGTTTGTTTTGTTGTGTGACATACTTTACAAACAATGCTTGACTATGACTTGTGTTTGCACAGGTTGTTGGCACAGCGTGCAAATCTCTGATGATCTCTCGTTGGAACACTACTGTGATGTGCAATAAACGAATGCTGGACTGCAACACACCGGAACCAGACAATGGCGCTCGGAAAGTTTCTACTGTCCTTCGTGAAGATGAACTTTGCTACGTTTTACCTTTAGAAGATAGAACAGAGCATATGACTCCTACAGATATTGCTAGATGCATATATCGTAGCTTATATGGTAGGATGTTGCTCATGTTAACAGATTTCCCTTATTGGGAAGAAGCTATTGCTGTATACTGCAGCATGGTAAGACTTAGGCCCGGGACCATGATAACTTTTTTTGAGGTCCCAGATGCCAGAAACACCGTATATATATATATATATATATATATATATATATATATATATATATATATGCAGGGTGAGTCAGACCACCCATCCAGCATGTACCCTGTTTGACTTTTTTGAAAATTGATCATATAAGAATTTAAAACAAAAAAAATTTTACTGAATTTGTTGTAAAAAATCCAGTCCTGTGGCATATTAGTTAGTGTTAAGTTGAGTTTATCAGGAGTAAGAAATTTGAATCTGAAAAAGATATGTCTAGTTGTGTAGAAAGTACAGGATACTCAGTAAATATTAATATTTTTCATAAAGTGGCCACTATTTTGAAACAAATAAAGGTAAGAGAATTCTATTTGTACCAAAATGTTTCTTTTAATGAGACCTTTAAAATTATGTATATTTTGGCCTTTGTTCACATAAGAACATTTTGAGATTCAAACCCGAGACCTTATTATCATAGATTTTGATCAGATTGCATAAATGTGTTTTAGTGAGGAAGAATATTGTTTGGTGACTTTAGACTGAACCGTTCTCCTGTTATACATGCTGGACGGGTGGTTACTCACCCTGTATATTTATATATGTGGTCTGTGGGTGCTGTCAAAAAGGGCCAATTTTGATTAAATTTGGTACAAACATGTAAAGCAACATTTGGACTATGACTAAGTTCTAAAACCAGAGTGATCGCCCCATCCAAAGGGATATTTTGGGGGAGTTTTGTACCCCAAAAAAGGGTTTTTGAATTTGTTATTTATAATATTAACAAAATTAAATTTTAGTTTTCACCATTGAATTCAGTTTAAAAAATAAACAATTTAGTCTTTTGAATTATTGCTCTATCAGTTAGTTAAATCTAGATATTAAAAGTGCCAAACACAGTGTTGCCCAATGTTATTCTTATGGAGATTAATTACAATTTGATATTTTGCTTATTTATCAATGTACTTGGTATTTGGTTTCATCTGGTTGACTTCTATTAATATTTCACGAAAGGAAAAAAACAATTTTTGTTAATGGTACCAGAAGCAGCAAACCTATGTACTCAGTCCTAAGTATTTTTATAGAGAAAAAGGAAAATGTTATGTCACCCTTGATTATGAACATAAATTAACTAAAGACTGGTAAATAATCATAAATTAAACTCCACTTGGTTGAGTTACAATATTTGCATAAAACCCCATTTTTTGTCTTCGTTGTTTCAGAAAATCTGCGTACTCAGCCCAGCCCTAATGTTATTCTTATGGAGAAAAAATAAAATCTTATTTCGCTTAGTTATTAGTGCATTTTTTTTTATGAAACGTGGTAAGTGGCTTTATGTGGTAATGAGACATATGTATGCATTGGAAATTCACTGAGTACTCAGGTTTGCTGCGATGGGGGTATTTTGTTATTGAGGCCCAGTAAATTTATAAATGAGTAGGGAATTGATTTCATTTAAAGTTTCTTAGCCTCTGATACTACAGGAGTGTGATCACACTGAAGCCTTTATATAAGGAAACAGCGTGTTATGACTGTTTGAGGAAGGTTCTGTGGCAATCCCATCGGATTACCAATGGCCATTCTTTGGTGTATCCTCAAAATCTTAAACCTTGGCTTTATAGTACTATTTATGCTCATTAATAAGAATAATAATTTATTTTTAACTAATTTTTCTTGTACATAAATAGTTATATTTTATGAAAAATCACCAGAGTATCACCGAAGTCAATTTTTCTCACTTAAATTTGTGGGCCTCTTATTTTAGTAGATGAAAACTTGCAGAGGTATAGAAAACCATGAATTTAGAGACAGCTAACGAAATTCATATAAGGTTACCATTTACAACTAAAACTAAGTCAGGTATTATGAACGTGTTTTGAGATTTTAGCACAGTTTTTGACCTCTATTCCCAAAATATCACAATTCGGAAGCAACAAAATCTCCAAGTTTCACCTTTTGTAACCACTTCTTGACTCAGTTAATTTATGTTAATGATCAAATTCTTCCCAAGCTAATGAAATCAAAAGGTGTTACTAATTCAAAGTGAACTGGATAGTTGTATGATCAAGCGCTAACCGAATTGTTGTATAGAGACTTGTTTTTGTGTAGAAATAGCAAGAAGTGCAGTGCCCGGTGCTGAGAGTGAGTCCGCCTGCGTGCTGATGGTTCCCAAGCACCTGTCAGAGGAGGGGAGGTTCAGGGTGCGGTCGGCAGCTGAAGCAGTGGGGTGGGACGTGATGCATGTCATTAGCGAACCTGCTGCGGCGGTCCTGGGCTACAACCTGCTCTCCGACCTCACAGCGCAGTCAGTGGTTCTAGTTCAGTAGGCGCCTGATCAATCGCCTCATATTATCATTCTACATCCTAGTTTTGTTGAGTTTTCATATATATTTAGAACCTAGCAGTATACTGGCAACTTAGTGAGTAATAAATAAATAAATCAATAAATCTCGATTTGCCATTTGACAGTATATTTACTTATTGAAAAGTCTTTAAATGTTTTGCTTAAATTGTTTTCCTTGTTTCTTTGCACCAATATGACCCCTTCAAACATTATTCGTGTTGGGTTCTAGTGGCTGGACGCCCAACAGACAACTCGAGCAACGCCAAAAGACATTTGCCATAAAGCGAAACTTATATAGTTTTTTGCTGATACATCAATGATTTAATTCATATTACTGTTAAAATCATTACATTAAAATGTTTATATCCAGTTATTAGGGCAGTAAGCTGCCCTAACATACTTGCGTCAAATTCTGTTCATTAGTTTAATCTCCTATTTAACTAATATGTTAGTACATTCAAACTGAAAATTGAAATATATATTTATAATTAATAACTGGATATAACAAATATCCCAAATCAAGAGTAATAGGTTTTACAAAAACTCCGAAAACAACCTTTACCATTAAGAATTTTCAATATTTGTAATTTGATTAATTTTTGTTTTAACAGGAAAGTGCTGGTATACAGGGTCGGAGGCAGAAGTTGTGATGTAACAGTCATAGATGTAAGCCAAGGAATGATGACAATCCTGGATACAGAATATTCAGAAGAAGTGGGTGGAAAACTTCTTATCAACACTCTCACCAGATATCTTGCTGAGGAGTTTTATAGGTGAAGCTTTTGTTACTTATTATCAATTAACCGAGCAGAGATTATTCCTGTAATTCCAGTAATTCTATATTTATAAAAGTTATTGACTTTTTCATTTCCAGTAAAGCTCATAACCAGGGGTGGACTGACCCGCTGGGACACCGGGAAAGGTCCCGGTGCGCCCTCCCTGTAATGGTGCCCTCCTCAAATTTACTATGGGTTTTTCCAATAATATTACAAGATTTTTAAAATTTAGTGATAAGATGGGGCCAAAGATAAGGTTCCAGGAAGTGTGGAGCAAGTGAGCTTACCAGTGTCTGTACTAAGATTAAGAGTGCTTTGACTGAAAGACAGTTGGTAAATTGAACACCTGTTCCATTGGACTATCAAGAATTGCACAATTGGTACCCTTTATTGGTAACCTTTGTTCCAGAATACTGGCGCCCTCATAGGACTTAACCCACCGCCCTTTTCATACCGTCAGTCCACCTCTGCTCTTAACAGTGAAGTGTGTAATAGTAAAATTGTACATTACCCAAGGTCAAGTGTGGGAATATCAGAAAACAATGCAATTGGAACAGAAATCACTCATGGCCTATAAGAGGGCTCTACTTAGTTTTTCCTAGGTGTCTGCGGTATCAACAATGTTTACAGTCGGTATTGTAAAATATTTTGTACCTCGATTTTTATTACAAATATGGTACAGTACAAATTAGTATATATAGATTCATTAGATCTTTCTTATATTTGACCTAAAGTTTGATTCTTATGAGTTATTCTGCCTGAAGACTTAGCACTACTTTGTGATTGCAGGAAATATAAGTTGGACCCAAAAGAGAGTCACAGATCTTTGACGAAACTAATGCTAGCAGCCGAAAACTGTCTTCAAGTTCTTTCAACTATAGAGTCTGCCAACTGCTTTGTCGAGAGTTTGTGTGAAGGAGTAGATTTTAGTCACCAGATGTCTCGTGCTCGGTTCGAGTCGTTATTGAACCCTTTCCTCGTTGAATTCGCTAAACCGCTACATTCAGTCCTCTCTAGGCTGGACATGACACCTGATGATATTTCTACGGTAAGAAGTACTTAATCATATAAGTTAGCTTTTCTTTATCTTGCTTTTTCTTTTCTTGCTCTTTTACCAAAAGTTATTGGAACTTAAGTTTATTTAATCATTTAAACTTAAACACATTTGTCACAATTTGAATGAAGTGAAGCACAATTATATGAATGTCAAGTTAAGTTAACTGTTAAAAGTAAATTGTTAAAAAACAAATGCTAAAAATATTTCAAACTACCCAGTGAAGCACTGTAATAAGGTGAATCTTATTTATTGAACGAATTATCAATGTTCAACAAGTTTTAACCAATGTTACCTAACTATTTTTGGATAGAGGATTTTTCACAATGTTTAGGGTTATTCAGAAAATTTTAAGTGGTCGTCAAAGTTTGCGTTTGAGTACTTTAACAATTTTAGCTATCCAAACTGCTCTTACAGTGTAAGTCCATTTGTCATAAAAAAGTCGGTAACCTTTTTTTTATTGCAAAAACTTACTTCATTTGAATTCTAGCCAATGAGCTTCACTAAAAATAGGTTGTCAATTTTGATTTTTAGGCGGTCTAATGAGTTATAATTTACTTCTTGCAGGCCGCCAAAAAATCAAAAGAAAAATATACAACCTATTTTTTTGTGAAGCTTACGATGACTAGGATTGAAATCAGGCGAGATTTGGCCATTAACCCTTTGAACTCCACCCAAATTTTGTGTTCATCGGAAAAGGTTGCTGTGAAACTTTTTTTAGTTTGTTGCTCAAATCAAGTGTAGACATAATTTCCCCAATACTTCGTAAATTAATTAATCAGTCTTTTTTAAATGGAATATTTCCTGATATATCAAAGCATTCAGAGTTAATTCATATTTATAAATACACCCGTCGCAGCAAACCTGCGTACTCAGTGAATTTCCAATGCATATATATGTGACTCACTACTACATAGAGCTATTTACCAAGTTTCACAAAAATACATCCATAAATAAGTGATATATAGCATTTTATTTATTCTCCATAAGAATAACATTAGGGTTGAGGACGCAGGTTTGCTGCAACGAGGAAAATAAGTAATGTGTTTTTTTTTCAATTATCAATACAACTGAACCAGGTGAAGCTACATACCAAGTTCTCTTAATGTAGGTTCATAATTAAGGGAGATATACAACTTGACTTATTCTCCATATGAATAACATGGGGGCCGAGTATGCAGGTTTGCTGCTACGGGGACTATCAGCAAAAAACTTGTTTTTTGTGCTAATATCAATATACCACAACTAGTTGAAGCCACATACCAAGTTTCATCAATATACATTCAAAAATAATCCAGATATAGAATTTTATTTATTCTCCATAAGGATAACATTGGACAACGTACTGTGTTTAGCACTTTGAATATCTCTGCAACGGTTGGACGTAGAACAACGATTAAAACACCAAAATGTTTTTTTTTGTTGAGCTAAACACATTAATAAACAGAAATGTGAAGTTTTTAGTAAAACTATCTGAGAAAAATCTAAAAACCTTTTTCCCATAAGATTAACATGGGGCATGTTTTTTTGGATTTTCTCCGCAACCACTTAACCAGGTTTAAAGTTTAAAGTTTAATGATTCAAAATACTAAATTATTTGTTTTTTTAAGCTCTATAAAATGGCTATAACCAAAATTGAGTGTTTTTAATATTTTGGGGTCAAATTTGCAAAAAACCGATTTTTGGAAAATTGTAAACCCCCATAAAACCCCCTTCCCATAGTGCGATCGATCTGGTTTTCGAACTTAAAGTCATAAATGCTACTCTCCACATTTGTGCCAAATTTCATCAAAATCGGGTGTTTCTTTAAAAAGTTATCGCGGTAACGGACACACACACACATATATATATATATATACACATACATACATATATATAAATTTGAACGAATAGTGTTTTTGGCATCTGGGGACCTCAAAATGAAAAGTTATCATGGTCTCGGGCTTAAGTCTTACCATGCCACATACGGTAATAGCTTCTTCCCGATAGGGGAAATTCGCTAAAAGGGATGCCGGACAAATCTAGACAACTATCGCCCTATATCTGTGCTTAGTAGTATTTCAAAGATTTATGAGAGGGCGATGCATAATAGGCTTGGTTACTGTCTGGAGACAAACAACCTCCTGTGTTCATGCCAGTATGGATTTAGGAAGAGAATAAACACAAATACAGCTCTTGTTAACTTTGCAAATCAGGTTGCAGGGATCTTGGATGGGTCACGGAATGCTGCTCGAGTTTTCTGTGAATTATCCAAGGCCTTCAACTGTGTTGACCATAAATTGCTCATCCACAAATTAGAATCTTTGGGGCTTGCTGAAAGGGGCTTGGCATTATTAAAGTCTTACTTAACATATCGTAAACAGCGTACAGTTTTAGTAAAAAACAACTTTAAATATTATTCCAGCTAGATGAAAATTACTCATGGCGTTCCCCAGTGTTCAATTGGGGGACCGTTACTTTTCTTGGTTTTTGTTTTTATCAATTATTTAAGTAAGCAAATCTGTTACGCTGATGACACAACAACATTAACAAAAAGTAATTTTTTAGTTCAGCTTTTGAAGAAGCGAAACTTACTTTGAATCAACTAGAATTGTGGTTCTCAAACAATGGTCTTCTTTTAAATGATTCTAAAACCAAAGTAATTCACTTGAAAGCAAACAATCATCACAGTAATTTTCTTAGTAACTTGAATCTCAACAATATCAATTTTGTTTCTTCACATAAATTGTTGGGCCTTCACTTTGATCAATATTTGAAATGGGAATGTCATATTAATTTAATTGCCAGTAAGTTAAATAGTTTTATATATAATTTAAGTATGATTATGAAATCAACATCTATAGAAACCTGTAAAATGGTGTACCATGCATATATAGAATCCATACTTAGGTAGGGGATAGTAAGTTACTCTCTCAGAAAAAGTAGAAAGAGTCTTATTGCCCAGAAAGGTAATATTAGACATGACATGTTAGCTCAAACAAATAGAAGAACAACTTGTAGACCTTTTTTCTAACAGTTTAAAATCCTCACAATTGTCAGTATTTATATTTTAGAAATGTTAAAAATGATTTATAAAAGAACAGATGTATTTGAAAAATTAAAGTTTAATCATTTCTAAAAAACACAAAATAATTAATTTCCTTTTCCTCATCACAAATTGAAATTATTTAAAAATAGTCCTATGTATATGGCTTAGAGAATTTTTAACAATCTACTTGTCAGTATATTCCATCTTGATAAAAAACAACTTCTTTGTAAGGTTAAACTTATATTGACTGAAAAAGCTTATTATAACATGGAAGATTTCTTTAGAGATAATTGGGAAACCAATCATCTAAAATTTTAAGCATTAGACTAAGAACTGTTCAATTTCCTACAGTATAAGGTATATTATTAAAAATGACAATGCGTCTGTATTTTGTACTTTGTACATATTGTATATGTTTTGTGCAATAAAGTTATGTTTTATGAAAAAACTCTGACCACTCCACAGAAAGTACTGGCCAAAACTGCCAGTACTATAACACACCACAAGGTATTGATGGGTGTACCTGACCCTTAATCAATTTTGCAAGTGTTTAGAAACAAAATTGTATAATTTATATTTTACCCGATAAAGAATTAAAACTTAATTTTTGTTGTGTTTAATTCCTTATGAATGTTTACATAACACGACAGATTTGAGCCTAAAAAATAAAAATAAATTTTATATTCATGCCCACATTGTATGTTTGTTTATAAAAGTGACTGTGAACTCTTATAACTAAAAAATACACTGATCCCTTATATACTATTACTATTTTCAGAGGTGGCTACCAGTTGATCGACATGTTACTTGGTCGACTTTAAAAAAATTAATATTAATAATTAAATTTACGGGGGCCCACTAATTGATCGACATGCTAGTTACTCGCAGAGAAAGTTGGTTGACTTTTAGAAAATAAATAAAAATAATTAAATAAAGACCAGGAACCAGTTAGTCCACATGATATTTGGTCACTAAATAAATGTAATAATAGATGGGGTACTTGCTCGATGTACCAGTTGGTCGCGCCCCCACTCCCCGTCTCGAAGAGAGGAGAGAGGCGGAGTTACAGGATCAGTCCACTTCCGTTCCTAGCTGTGGGCGTGTCCTTGTAGCGGAGTAACGTAGCGTTGAGCTCACTGTCACTGAGCAGAGATACCAACACTTACAACTAGGGGTGTGCGAGTAGTGATTTTTTAAATCGAGTCGAGTAGTGCCAATTAGTTTCGAGTATTTTCGAGCGAGTAGTTGCCATCAGTTGGTAGTTTAAAATAGTGTAATGGGATTTGGATACCATCCTAGATTTGATAGTCTAAACATGGTTTCTAACTAATACATGAGTAGCAATACAAAGTTTTGGCCAGTACAATCAAACTGACAAACGTATTGACAAGCAAAACACGGTGTGACATTCATTTCCAGCCGATGAAACAGGACCCGGTTGTCATTTGGCTAATTTCACCTGGTCCAGACATCGCTTACAATCAATATTAAATAACGAAATCGTTAGTTACGGCCGAAATGACGCGCTCCGATCGTCATTTTCGGCCGATTTTACGCGATGCGGTCGCCTTCGTTAGTTACGGCCGAACTAACGCGCTCCGATCGTCATTTTCGGCCGATTTTACGCGATGCGATCGCCTTTTGCGGCCGTTACTACACGTTTTGGCCGATCGCAATCGTTCGCGGTCGTCATTTTCGGGCGATTTTACGTGATACGATTGCCCGTTGCGGCTGTTACTACGCGTTTTGGCCGGTCGCAATCGTTAGCGATCGTCCGAAAATCGGCGGGAAATACTCGCTCGAACTTTCGAGTAGTTTGCAAACTTTCGAGTCGAGTTCGACTACTAAAATACTCGGCCGAAAACTCGAAGTTTTGAGTACTCGCACACCCCTACTTACAACCAACATTTCCCGTATGATAAAAATTTACCCTTTGATGTGACTGTAGTTATATGGAAGTAAATAAAAATGGAACAAAATAATTTAATATTATATCGACGAATTTATACTTTCAAGATTTATTTCAGTACTAGTTGTTACCCGTCGCGGCTTCGCCACGTTCACTACCGTACTTAGTGTTAGTAAGATGTATGTTACCTGAGTAAGAGTCGTGTCGTATTCTAAGGCAGCAATATCAAATACGCCCCATGTATTTCTGGTGAACGTTTGCTGCCGCTGGGTAGCCCTTACAGAAATAGCTCGTCTGCGAGCTTCAGCTTCCTCTACAGCTTCTCTCTGCTATAGTACCACTTTAGTTACTCTCAAACTGGCCTGCCGCTGAGCTTGCTCTTCACGTCGAAAATTATGTTCTTCTAGAGTTTCTTCTGTTCCATGAGCTACCTGCCGTAGAGCTTGTAGAGCCTTCTAATTTCCTTTCGTGCTGAAGTCTCCTGACTTCTATCCAATTTATTAATCCAGGCTTTTTTGAATTTTGAGACAAATTTTATTTACGTTTCCCCAGCATTATTTTGATACAGGTACGTTCTTGGTTAAACGTGCATCAAAAGTGTGAACTAAAATATAAACAAATAAATAAACACAACATCTTGTTGAAAATCTAAAATGCATAACATCTGTTTTTGTGATCACCTGGTCCAGTAAATGTTAGTGCCCATAAGATTAACATGGGAAGTTAAGAGGCCACTGGGGCAAAGCCCTAAAGACATTTTAAAACGTGAAAGTTATTTTAGAATATTACCTACCTTCCTACCCAACATTAGCTCAATCGGTTCAGTAGTTAGAGCCTGATTGAACCATAAACAAACAAACTCACAAATATTAATATGATGATTAATGTTTGCATTCTTTGTTAGCGGTCATCAATAAAGATGCAGATACAAACGCAACATATACATTAGAAACAATAATTAAATCAAATGGAAACTTCGCTCTTGAAAATTTTAATTTCTCACAGCGAAAAGGCCCTGTGCAGCAATCGGTTCGATGGACGCAGTCAAATTTTGAAATCCTGGCTAACCAGTACAAATTACGCTACTTGGTGTTGTACTGCATAACAAGATAGTTGTTCGTGGATCTCCAAAGCGCCAAAAGGTAGCAGCACAATCCAGAGAGTGAGGTAGCCAGTGTTGCCTTTAGAACGGCATTATACGCCATACAACAGCGTGTTTTAATTGCTTTTAGGATCCCGAAAGCCATTTAAATGTAATGTTAACTTAATATCACATATTTCTGAATCCAGACCACTTAGAGACCACATTTTTTTATTTTAATTATTGGCTTATTTTCTAGTTCCGTAGCATTACTAATCTATTTTCATGGATAACTTATATGTTTATATTAAAAAGAAATTGTATGCAAAAAAAGTTGAAAAATCTAGGTTTTTTAATTTATAATTACTTTTTCTGTGGTGGTATTGCCATGAAACTTGCTAAGGAACTAGATATATGCATTTTTAAGTTGCCATAGAAATTGAATATTTCTAAGTCTAATAGTTTCTGAGATATACAACATTGAACTTTAAAAAATTAAAGTTACGGGAAATCACAAAAAACCAAAACTACCTACTGAAATAAGAAATAAATTTACCTTTAGTGTAATCTAGCACCATATGATAGGTTGTCTGGGTCCTCTGTTTCCTCATATAGATCCTCAAGTTTTATTTTTGCTGTGGTCCTCTTTTCCCAGATTTTTGTTTGTTTTTTATTTTTTTTTTACATGTAACAACCATATGTATTCTCAGCAGCAACGTTTGAAATAAGATCGCAGCAGTGGCATAATTATATTGTTCAGCAAATTTATAATTTTTTCCATATGAGTTATACATCATTGGAAAGAGAAAATTCAGAAGAATAATAATCTGTAAAAATCTCAAAATCGGAAAAAAATTTTGGCTATTCGGGATGCCCTTAACAAAACCTGACTTAGCGCCTGTGATACTGTTTCTAATAGCGACGCTATTACTATATTGTTTTTTGATGTAGCGCCCCTGGCTGACTATTGGTCCCCTGACAAGTCTGTGTAATATCAGGGAAATTTTGTTACAAGTTTCAGCAAATTTCTTGCCGCACCTACGTCCTGCATGGTACAGCATGCGGCCGGTCCAACATCGGGTTGGTGGTGGGGCTCTGCACTTCCGCTAGAAACTCCGCCTCTCCCCTCTTCTTGGGAAGGCGGAGTGGGGTATTTAAAAATCAACCAAGTGGCACAGCGACCAAGTATCATGTCGACAAACTAGTTTCCGGACAAATGGACCTACACTACTAACACAAATAAGTTCAGATATGTTGCTCCCTACTGTAGGCCTACTAGCAATTTATAAATGTGGGGCAATTGAAGAAATCCACATGACTGTGACTCACCTTTATATTTTTGTTATTCAAGTACTGTTTGTTTTAGGTTTTACTTTGTGGAGGGCCAATGAAGATCCCAAGATTGAGAAAGTATATATCAGAGATATTTCAAGAAACTCATACCAAAGTAGTACCTCTACCAAACGGTGTAATCTACGATGAAGTTCTAGCATGTGGCGCGGCCCGCCAAGCGGGTTTCATCGCTTCAAACCATATGGGTGATAACTTCCTTCCCGACCAAGTCGACATCCCTCTACTGGAGTGTTCTCTCACAGTGAAGGTATTTTTATCACTTTATGGTTAATAATAAAGTAACTATTTCCCCTATTTTACTTCCATAAAAACACATACATTAAAATCTTACAAACTCATAATTCCTGGAAACTCTAAGCCAATTTTAAATACTTATATATTTGATGTAGACTAGTCCTCATTTTAAGCTTGAAAAAGTCATGTACAGTTACAGTTATTGAGGAACTAAGATCTGTCATGATTTTAGTTCTGAATTACTAACATTTTCTTGTTTGATCCTTATGTAGTAACGTTTATACAATTTGATAAATAAAATAAAATCCATGTCGTGGCTTTTACTTTTTTATTGTCTAAACAAGCTTCGGGAACTTGTCATTCCAAAACTTGACTAACCTTTTAATTCCACATTGTCTTGTTTCTGAGATTCGGTGTTATCTAGTGTAATCGTTAACAGAATATTTGTAAATTTTTAAAATTTGATTTCATCATAATTTAGTTTTTGTTCACATGGTATTAAATGTTGTTCTAATTCTTCAAGTACTATTTCTAAAGCTAATTTTTAAAATAAAAAAGTTGAATATTTTGGTGACAAACTTTTGTATGGCTCTGATTTATATTTTGTGCTCTGTGTGGTATTTTTGTGTTTGGACAATTTGTTTCTTTCAAGATAAAGTATGAAATTAGCATAGTTGTATAACATATTTTGAACTCATCTCATTTCTCCAAAATTGAGTATAAAAAATGTGTTTATGTCAAAATTTGAAAATTACACAAATTTTTATAGAAGTTTTGTCTCAAAAGGTTTTTTTAAAGTATAAAACCAGATAATTTTAATCTTTGCTAAAAATCTGCTTTTGAGTGCAGCGAACAATTGAGAGTGATAGTTCTGATTTCTCCCTGCCATTTTTTGTGTCCCGCTATTTGTACAACTTTGCTCATTTAAGCAAATCTGTATCTCTAACCTAAATCTAGATCTATAGATAACAATGATAAGTATAAAATAATGAACACACTTTACTTAAAATTATATATATTAAATAGAAAGGAATCTATTAATTAATAGAATGTCAAAAGGGAATAAGTTCAGTGGAACCTCACTACTCGAATCTGAAGGGGAACGGAAACAACTTGAAATATAGAATATTTCAAAATATCAAGGTTCGACTTATCGAGGTGATCTTCCACATACTTCGACCTATTGAGGGTCACCACAATAGGTGAGTCAGGGAAGAGTAGAATCCTTACATCATTTAATGCTTTGTAGGGAAGTAGGCAAGTTCAACGGGGATAACAAAACTTTGACTTATCAAGTAATTAGATTTATTGAAGTTTCACTGTATCTGTGTAGGTGGAGGGGGCAGACTGTGAGGAGGTGGAGTTAGAGAGCGGGTTGCCCCTCCCTGTCCACAGGACCATGAAGCTGACGGCACCCCAGGACTTGGTCACTCTGACATTCACTCAACCAGAGAGTGACCAAGCTGTTCTGAGAGGCCAGGTACAGCTTTTTACTTTCTCTCTTTATTTTTTCTTCAGCTTAAGACCCCAAGCTCAGTTTTCAAATAATATTTCTGATTCAGTTAAATTCCTAGGTTTACACATAAATAATAACTTAACCTGGGGACATCATATTGACTTCATCACACCAAGGTTATCTAGATCTATTTACTTCCTGAGACGTCTCACACACTGTATTGAAGTCAACCATGTAAGAACGGCTTATTTTGCATACTTCCAATCAATCATTAGATACGGTTTGCTACTGTAGGGCAATAATTGCTCCAGAGTGCATGAAATTTTGTTACTGCAAAAGAAAGCCGTCCGAATACTAACAAACTCTGACCTCTTAGACCATTTATTCAATCAAAAATTCAAACCGTAATAAATCTCTATTTATTTTAACTCCTCACTTATATATTAATTAATCCACAGCTGCTACGACTTCCTGAACCTGAATACTGTACTGGAAACGAAGATAAAGTCGTTGAGTAAATCGCAAAACAGTCATACCGCTATGTCCCTTAAAGTGAGCAACAAATTAATTAATTGCACCAGTAAATATAGCTCTTAAGATTTTCAAAAATAAGTTTTATGCCTGGCTTCTACAATATACTTTTTATAATGTAAACTATTTTTTTTTAAGCAATGTTGACTTTTAGACCTAAATTATTTTGTATAGTCGTTATTAGGCCTGCTGCTTCCTTTTACTGTTCTTGGTGGCCTATTAGTATCACCTGCATCACATGCATTTACCTAGCCTATATTAATTACTGACTATAGCTGTTGCTGTAATAATGACATTGCTGATACATGTTATACTGTCAAATGGCAAATAAAGATCAATTTATTTATTTGTTAATGTAAGTAAATAATATCTAACGCCTATTTTCTTATAGTTACAGTTAGAAGGACTAACGGATCCCACTGAACTGCAATTGGAAGTTGATAGGTAAGTTTTAGTTTGGAATGATAGTTAAAATTGAAATTCTTACTAATTGGGCTGAGATATCAGTAGATTCTCAACAAATTTAGACTTTTTTACATATAAAATGTGACCTCACTTCCTTTGCCAACTGGGGATGGTTTGAGGGCAGCGATTTCAATTGTGAGTCAGTATCTTCGGTATTGATATTGTTGCTTTTGTTGATACAAGAAAATCATAGGACTTTCCTTTAAGATAAGTTTGAAACGTTAGATTATGAAATGATTAACTTTATGAATGAACACTGGCAATTATTGTTTTTATATTTATTAATTTCCTTATGGTTTCATTACGTGTAGGCTCTTCAGATGAAGTAAAGTCATATTTAATATAGATCATATAGCCTGTTCTCTTTTTCCATATTTCAATAATAATATATAACCAAGGTATTGTGTTAAGTTAGAGACTACAATCCCTATTCTTGAAAACGATCGAAACCCCAAGCTTTTGTTGACATCAGTATTCCGTGTTTCCATTTGGTTGGAAAACAGAAAACATTGCATTTTGTCTCCAAAAACACGATAACTTGTATAGAGATTATATGCAGACTGTATGCAGATGGAAAACACAGAAACAAGATACAAGTATTTTGCCTCGTCTGCAAGTGTGGACCTATCGAGATACAAGAGACGGGATACAACTTACGTACCTTGTGTCAGTCGCCAGTCAGCCTTCCACTGATTCAGTTACATGATGTCTTTTTTTTTATTGTTTATTCACTGAGTGAAAATTACATCGTGGTCACAAGTGGACAAAAATGAAGCCTATTAAAATATTATCCCAAGTCAATATTTTACTTTCTCTGTAATATTGGATATATCAATATAAATACTGCATTTAAGTGAAAAGTTTAACTCATCTTCACAAAACTATGTAATAATTGACTCAAAAACTTGTGGAATGATACGTGAAATTGTCTGTTTGGAAATTTTAAATGTATATTGCAAACTTGTATGCTAGTGTCCAGTTGCTAAAACTCTTAAAGGAAACAGCAAATCAAATTGGAGGTGATGTTGAGGCTCAGAAACATTTACATCTCGTTGGTCCTACAATATTCAACAACATTTTGAAGTCTGTTGGAGTCATTCTTGTACAATGTTGACACCCCATTCCATCTTCAAGCCTCAGGTCTGGTAGTTGGTTTTGGCCATTGTATGAACCTTCTTCAAGAAATGTGAGGGACCATCAACGCCTCCTCCTCAGTAAGGCCCTCACGTAGTTTAAAATTAAATAAATAGCATGCACAAGCTAAAGCCACATCTTCCTCTGTCAACATCTCAAGGAACACTGACTGGCTTGGTGGCTTGTGTGGACACAAAACAAGTAAAATACATGTATGTGAAACAGTGTTTCTCATACATGTATCTGTTGTTCGGATACTATCTTCAGACAATCTGTTAACATTGTATCCCAGTGTGGACTAGCTTAAAGTTATTCCTTGTCAGTAAGCCATTGTACAATGTAGACAAATATTTTGCAAAATAGGATGGTTGAAGGTATTCCTATGTATTTTAAACGAGTTCGCACGCAGCACGCTGACGTGAGGGAAGTGAATTTCCACAAAAAACTTTTAAAACTCAAAATATGTGTAAAAACAAACATGTATTCCAATTTTTATGGAAATCTGAAAACATTGATTTTTTGGCTGTTCTGATGCTCCTGGTTTAATTTACCTGCAAAGCTGGGAATACAATTTTGCGCATTATAATGTTAGGAGAAGGTCCAGGCAGGCTTGAAAGTAGGCATGAGTTGCTGGGGATGATAAAAGTACTCTAACAAAGGAATAACAGGCTTTTCTAGTGTAAAACCCCCATAAGACAACGTACTGTGTTTAGTCGAAACACATTTTCTTTAATAACTCGGTAAATATTTATGCTAGAATTATGAGAGAGGGCTTAAAACTTTCGCCTCACTAATTCCCATCTTTCTACATGCATTAATTTTACAACCGGGGCTTTTCTGACCCTTTTTTGGGCCCAAACACTCGAAATTTGAAAGATTAATCCCCTAAAAAAAGGGTTTAGAGTTTTCCGATAGTTTTGCCCAACGAACTTGTCCAACTGATTACAGAAAGGAACGTCCCTACCAAATTTGAAGTTAATCGGACAAAAAATGTGACTGCTAGAGTGCATACACACACACACACATATATATAAAATTTTGAACGACCCCCCAAAACGTGTTCAAGGGGTCACGTTAGGAACTTCTATGGTGGGCCCGGGCTTAAGTTTCACCGTGCGGGTCATGCTAATAGTTCACTTTCCAAAGGAAATTCACTAATGATAGTCATGCAAATGAGGATACAAAAATGTTTTTATGTTTTATATTAAGTTTTGTATTATTTTCTTGAGTTTTTGACACCATTTTGTGCTGTTATATGCCTTATAAATAAATTTTGATTGATTGATTTGAACTGTTTTTTTTTTCAGTGAGGATGGAATCAAAATAGGAGTTCCCGATGAGACTGGCATATCCCGACATCACACAGTCAAAATGTTCTCTTGTCCAATTGCTTTATAACATTAGCTTCAAGTAAGGAACCATGCATGTCATTAGACACTTTTTATGTTTCCATAAGTACATACAGTAAAGTTCGGTTTATCGAGCTTCATGTTGTATTACTTGAATGTTAAAAAACGTAATATCCTAAATTAGAAACAAAAAGTTATTTTTAGTTACCAGGATTCATCATCCATTTTCTAGCGTTTTAGTTTAAAGCTATTACGTATTGTCAGCAGTGATCAAACTTAATATTTTGTTTTCACGTGATTTTTGGTCATGAAGATGTTTGTGATTAAAAGGACCAAATAAAGTTTAGAAAGTGTTTTAGTGCAATAGCTACACAAATTTTTAGAGTTGACTTTTTCTTTGTTAAGCACATGATATAATCTTCCTAAGGTAAATTGCTTTTTTTTAAACATATATTTACAAAGTAAAAAATTTTAGTATGAAAAATATAAATCTTGAACATTATTAAATTAGTAATAAGGATAAAATAAACTACGTTTTACAATGCTACAAAATATATTTACACTGTACTTACACTTACATACAACAAAAACCTCGATGGGTTGGTGGCTTTGTACCATTTTTTTTGTATATTTACCGTCTTGTATGCAAGTACAGTATAATAAGTGTGATTATTTTTCGTCATACTCCTTTGAAAACGGCTGTTTTCAATACATGCTTTGCAGGGCTAAAGTAGCAAAAAAGATCAGCTGGTATTAAGCTGTCTGTTTTCGTCGTTTGTATCAATGTAGTAAAACTGCAAACTTGTGGCCATCGATTGTAAGTAATTGATTGAATCGAGAGTAATAATTAATTATTTTATCGATTGTAATTCATTGTTGCATTGTTGTCGGTTTAATGGTAGTCTATAGCGTTTGATATATCAATCGTTATAGTTAGTCTAGCCTAACACCAACACAAAACGTAACAGACAATAGTTGAATACATTTGTAACTGATGTTTGTTTTAAATAGCAAGATCAAGATGGAAGCCATTTTGGGAGCAATCTTTTAAAGGTAAACAAGTTTTAAAATTTTAGTTTTGTGAAGTAGTTAGCTTAATATATTTTGCAGTATGACGAAAAATATTATCACATGGGCTAAAAGCCACTTTTGGCCCTAGTGATGAAATGTATTATTGTGGTTTTGTGAGACGTAGTTTATTTTATCCTGTTTAATTGTAGCAACGCGTATTATGCTACTCAAGAAATTATTTAAATTAATTATGGCCACATCTTAGAATCATGAAGAACTCGCAAAAATGTTCAGAATAAGACACTATTTACCTACTCATTCTCTTTAATAAGATAAAAATGTGTTTTTATTGGCAGACCATTTTATATTGTATAATTGTATAAAATGGTGATGTTTTAGGTTATTGATCATTGGTAATTCTCAGTACCTGTTTAGGATTTTGTCATGTGATGGTGAATCCACAACCACATCTACGAGGGTAGTTTTTTTATCAGCCTCCGATAGGCCATAAATAAAAGACAAGCGTACATAACAAATAGATTTTATTACCAAAAGATAGGTACACTTATGCTTACTTTTCGACATAAGTCACTGTAACGATTGAAGCATTTGTCGTATCTGTGTACCAGCTTTTCAGTACCCTCTACAAAGAATGTTGCCACCAATGAATTATGGTGTGTCATGACGTTGACCCTGTCTGTATGATCGCACAGCGTAAACGCTGGACAAGCAGTAGGCAGATAATGTTTACATGATAGAACAGCGCATCCCTTCCTAACCAAACGCTCTGTTACTTTCGGGCTCAGGTCGTCGCTCCGAGTTGAGTTGCGAACGCATAAACATTACCCAGCTCGATACATAGCATTACTCGATTCTCCCACCAAGAGTGAATCGCGAAGCGCTATTCGTTTACTGCAAGCAGAAGGGAATAGTGATGCAGAAACTCATCGCAGAAAACAAGAAAACTTTTTGAGTGATGGTGTTGTGCGTGAATGGTGTCAAAAATTTAAAGTTGACTGTACTCGTGTTCATGGTGAAAGGGGTCAAGGATCGTCAAAGCAGCGCTCATTCAACGAGTTTTGAGGTCTTCTGACAAACCTTTCGGGACCCAGTGAGCACACAATTTGTTGTCGCCTAAATGTTCCTGACAAAGCATAGATATAACCTTAAAATTTCAAGAAATTACATGGATAAACCACGTAGGGTGAACCTACGGTTTTTTTCTAACCGCTTCATCAGCTCAAGGTTTTCTGTAGCGACAGATTTGCCTCCTTAACCCACTCCACAATGCAGATCAGTACGGCCGTCTTTAAATTTTCGACACTAGATCTGAGCATGGAAGTGACAGACAACGTCATGACACATTTCAATTCATTGGTGGTAACATTCTTTGAAGACGGTATTGAAAAGCTGGCACACAGGTTCAACAAATGCCTCAATGTTACGGTGACTATGTCGAAAATCTTTTGGTAACAAAATTATTTGTTCATATACACTTGTCTTTTATTTATGGCCTATTTGAGCTTGATACAAAAAATACCCTCATAGTTTTATTGAAGAATTGCAAAATACTGTATTAAAAATCCTTTGTACCGACATTTCATTAATTTATTAATTTGTATATCATAAAAAAATCATAGCGTTTGTTTTATCTGTACTGTTAATTTGTAAAACATGTTATCAGTTATTGTTGTAAAATGCCTAGAAAATCACATTGTTATGTTTATTATACACATCATGTGTTTATTCCTTTTACAAGAGACATATGATGTATTCTTGGTTCCGTACAGTCTTTTTTTTTAAATAAAATTTCTGAATCATCTATTTGTGTTTGAATGTGTTACCTTTCTTTTTTCTCAACTCTGAAATATTTTATGAACTTTCTGTATATAAATTATAGTACTTGTCAGCTTAACCCTTTCAGTGCTACGGGCTGGGCTGGGCTGATTTATCGGCGTTTGTCTTATTCCCAAAAAGTGCTCAGAGCACTATATCTAAAATACTTCACTACTTACACCAATTTAAGTAGAAAAGTTTGTCAGATTCTTCTACCGATGTGCTAACTTAGCATGTAGTAAGTGAGAGCTTTGAAGTGATATATGCCTCATATAATGCATACAATATTTTGAATAGATACGGTACATTATTATTTATAGATATTATGTTTTATTTTTATGAACTATAAAATGGTGTTAATACGTTGTAATTGCTCTTATTTACTTATTTTATAAATCCTCAGTAAAATCTCATAGGCCCTAAATTTGCTTAAAAATTAAATATTTAGAAAGCAAGCTTTATTACTATAATCTGTAATACATACATATGAGTGTTTGTATCAATAATGTGTTATATATTGTACAACATGATTTTATTGTTTGTTGTTTTATTAGTGTTTAATACATATTCAAACTTGCGTCATGTCCGCATTTAGTTAGAGAAATAGCTTTATAAAACATTGTAACTCTTTTGAGAAAATAAATTTATTCTTATTCTTATTATTTTAATGCAAGTTTTTACTTTACAACAAATCAGGGTCAGAGATGAGATTATGTTACGGTTATGACCAGGCACGGACACAAGGGGGGTCATGACACCCCCCCCCAAAAGCCTCAGACCTTCACATATTTTACCCATTTTTCACCATGAATGTAATTACATTTCATCAGTTGGTCGTTTTTGGAACACTTATGACCGTGTTTAGTAGGCCTACTTCATGAGTGAAAAAGACTTAGCACACATGGTCACTGAATGAGTACGAAGGTTTGCTGCAACAAGGAACACAAATTATGGCTTTTTATACAAATATCAATGTAACTCAACTAGGTGAAGCTACATACCAAGTTATATTAATTTATGTTCATAATTAAGTGAGGCATAATATTTGTCTTATCCTCCATAAGAATAACATGGGCGCTGAGTACGCAGGTTTGCTGCTACGGAAACCATCGTCAACATATAGTTTTTTTGGACAATTATCAATAGACCACAATGAAATGGAAGCCATATAACAAGTTTCGTTCGGATACGTTCATAAATAAGCGAGATATAAAATGTTTCTTATTCTTCATAAGAATAACATAGGACAACGCACTGTGTTTAGCACTTTGAATATCTCTGTAACCAATTGACGTAGAGAAATGATAAAAACACCAAATTGTTAGTTTTTTAAGCCGAATGCAATGGTGAGAAGTAAAATTAGATTTCTTAAAATATTATATGTAAAAAACTCAAAAACCCATTTTTAGGGTACAAAACCCACCTAAAATACCCCTTCTGATAAAGCGATCTGTCTGGTTTTCGAACTTGAAGTCATAAATGTTGCTTTACACATTTGTACCAAATTTCATCAAAATCGGACCATGTTTACAAAAGTTATCGTGCCTACGGACATACACACACATACATATATACAGTTTCGAACGAATGGTGTTTTTGGGGTTTGGGGACCTCAAAACGAAATGTTATCATGGTCCCGGGCCTAGGTCTTACCATGCCGACTACGGTAATAGCTTCTTCCCTACAGAGGAAATTCGCTAAAACTAGGACTACACACTGATTTATAAACAAGTTGGCTACAGTTCTGGTTGGTGGATTTAAACAGATGAAAAGATGTTGTACGAATAGTAATTGTTTATATTTATCATGGCTAGCAATACATTGGGTGAAAAAACCCAAAGCTGATTTTGTAGCTACTAAGTTAACTTGAGGCAAAGTCATAAAAACACTATCAGACTTCAGAGGTAGGTATATCAACACTTTTCTGGCCTCTTTCGGCAAATGTTTGAATTATTTGCCTATCAGCTGTAAGTAGGCTGGCCGCGGAGGCCCGCGTGATGTGCTGTGAGCTCTCTAGGTCTTCTGACTCCACAAAGCTTAGCTTTTATATTTTGAATCATCCGCCGATCAGAATAACTTCCTCTGTTTCACAATATTAAAATTGTTTGTCACCGTGAACGAATAATAAAACTTAATCTAGGCCTACAAAAAACAATCTGAAATTTTAATTCTTCGTTCTATTATTATACGACTAGCAGTCAGTACTCTCTAAGACTGCCGGGCCCCAGGGATTTTGCCCCCCTGCCACCCCCTCTCGTCGGGCCTGCTTAGGACAGTAAATATATGTGTTTAATAAAACTGCATGTCGATCCACATAAGTAACAAATGGACTTGACCATTTTTTGCCGTGCAGTATGAAGACTTATTCTTCAAGGCAAGCTACTATTATTGTCTGTACACAGTACTAAGTGATTGGTTTTCGGTTTGTAAGCAAATGAAAACACTATCTTGAAAATACCTCTAAAAAACTGAGGTTGTAGTAAATATGAAGGACTTGAACTTTTAATGGGCGCTTTTGTTTGAAGCCCCCAAGGAGCTGTTGATGTCAAAACCAGCCATGGCCTCATTAAAGCATAAGAGATGCAGGATCATTGGTCTCTTTTGCCTTCAAAGAGCAATTCAGTACCAGGTACGGTAACTACACATACAGTGTTATTTAATGTGAATTTATGAATATAGAGTTGTGAGTTGTGTTAGAGAAATCCAATGAGTTTATTTTTCAATTTAATTTTTAAAATTACATCTAAAAAAACCTCCCTTAGGAGGATATCTTAATATGACAACACTTGCCAGAGCAGCATTTTTTCATAACAATATCAACGGAGAGAACCCATCATGAGGCAACATTGAAAATAAGAAGTGACAGGTAAACAGTGTTGACAAAAAGGTTTGTTTCCACTATGCCTCTGATTGTGTGCAATATTGCATGCCTCTTGCATCTTGCGGCTTGCCCCATACGCCGTAACTCTTGTGTTTCCACTATCCATGCGCCAATTGCAGTCAGTTTAATAATGCCGCCATAGCGACAAGGTTATGATAATGACTGGTTATGGTAATTAAAATAGTTGGTGTCGCTGCCATTATCATTTTGTCGGAAAAAAGGAGGAAAAGACCTGATTTTTGGATTAGCTATTACTTTGAATCAAGTGGTGGTGCAGTACTGTATTGAGTAAAGTTTGTGATCTTGACTTTTATAATAGTTGTGGGTTGCTCAAAACTGGGTTGATAAAGTTGTATCAGTACTTCATTCCACAATAAATAACCTAGGGAAGTTAATTAAATTTGAAAGATGGATAAAGAAATAACTAGTCCGAAAGAAAATGAGTAAGCAGAGAGACATAACCTGAAGGAAGACAAATCTATAATCTTAAAGATCTGCTGTCAACTACTATAGTGAGGCAATATTCAACGAGTGTTGCAATATGCTCCTCGTCGGTCTCAGGAAGCACATGCGCCAACTAGGCTACCCAAGCAAATACTTGTGGGGCTTGCGGCGTTGCAAGCATCACCGTGCGTCTCCCGTGTGCCTAGGCGCAAGGCGCATTAAAAAAGGCATAGTGCAACCAAACCTTAAGAGTCCATTGTAGTTATGTATAAATTAATGATGTTAAACAAGGAAAATAAGTTTTAATTTTCATAAACCACTTTATTAACTTTCTATGTATTTCAATACAAGTAATGACTATAAAACGAACATATCACAGGACACTTGTTGCAATCAGTACAAAAAGTCTTAAAAATTATAATAGTATTCAAGGAATGGCAATTATTTTTAGTGGTATTTAACACATTTAACAACATAACTAACGGATTAAATATAACTTAATACAATGACAATTTCAGCAGATTCTCATAAACTTGATACAATGAGGTCTATGAAGGCGTCGAATGTTGAATTTCAGGCACTTTTATAGCCTAATTTGTTCCTCAAAAAATTTCAGTTCCCTAATATTTGATGAATGGGTGAGGCGACATTGACTCCAGAAACAGCACTCATTTTCATAGCACTAGCACTCTATAGCATTAACATAAAATAATTTATTGTGAAACAATAATTGACAAATTAACATAAAATAAATTATTGTGAAGCAAAAAAGACAAATTAACATAAAATAAATTATTGTGAAGCACAAATGACAAATTAACATAACATAAATTATTGTGAATCACAAATGACAAATTTCTGCTCTTAGTATCATACAACCGCTATGACAACCAAGGGATAACAGTACACTATTAAATGTCCGAAACAAAAGGACAAGCTATAAAACAAACACATCACAGAACATTTGTTGCAATCAGTACAAAAAGACTTAAAAATTATATCTAGTCTTAATTATAATAGTGTTCGAGGAATGGCAAATTGTTTAGATGTATTTAATACATTTATCAATATAACTAACAGATTAACTATAACTTAATACAATGAACATTTCAGCAAATTCTCATAAACTTGATACAGGACTATGAAGGCGTCAAATGTTGAATTTCAGACACTTTTAAAGCCTAATTTGTTCCTCAAATCATGTCAGTTCTCTAATTTTTTTTGAATGTGTAAGGCGACATTGACACCAGAAATAGCACTCATTTCCATAGCACTAGCAGCCCACTCTATAGCATTAACATAAAATAAATTATTGTGAAGCACAAATGACAAATTTCTGCGTTCAGTATCATACAACGGATACGCCAACCAAGGGACAACAGTAACACTGTCACGCTTCCGAAACAAAAGGTCGAGCTGCTCATCTGTCAGAATATCTTTTGAAAATACTTTGAACACTTTATTGTCATATTTTGGATCAAAAGTCACAGGAGTCAGAACACTGACAGAATTATAAAATAGGTCATTGTTCACAGAATATATATTATTTGGCAATCCCTTTGGTGAATCATAGTGGAAGAAAGTATGATTCAGCTCACCGTGAACAAGGGTCGCTACCGTTTTCTGGTACTTAATGAGGGGGATATTTAGTTCTGGGAAGCCCTCAAATTGTATTTTGTTCTTAGAATTTTCTATTATCGGACAAGCAATTACGACATAATCATATATATACGAAGCGTTATTGACTGACAGAGCAAACGTCGAGTCGGGCGTTAGAGAGACGGATTCTACTCTAGCCTCAATGAGTCTAGCATCTGATTGAGCGAGAAGAGTTTCTGGTACGCGTTTGTTCCCGCCTTCGACACTCCTGACTCTGCCGTCTTGAGACCCTGCGAGCGACACAGAACCTGCAACGCATCAGCAACATTAGCACCTAACTACAAATATGTAACAATAACCTAAAATTCAACTGAATCAGTTGCCACCAAAAATGTATGACAAAATTCAAGCAAAATTTAAAGTTTTTCAAGCAAAATTTTAAAAAACTCAGTAGACTCGATAGTATTATTAGTGTATGTGACATAAACACCCATTATGTTCAATGAGTTAAATTAAACAACTTAAAATAAAAATTGCCCCTCTAGTTTCACAAAATTGAAATCTACAATTCAAAGACATGCAAATTCACTGTGGCAAATAAGTTTTAAAATTATACATCCATTTTTCACTCATCTTCTAAGCCCCTTACCAAATGAGATGTTTATTTACACGGGTACACTTTTATTTTTAAGGAACCGACAATTTAGTATGCATAGGTCTTTGCATGGTGTTCGTTAGTCACAGCCAAACTATGTTAAACGAACATACTGTAAAGAAAAATGTCCATATATCTGTCTATATGGCTTATATTATTATTATTGTTATTATTTTAGAAAAACTAATTAAATGTTCTAAAGAACAAATAAATGGCTGCCCGGACTTCATTAAATTTTGTCAGCAGTGGAAGCTATTTTAAATAAGGGGAAATGCCATTTAATTAATGATTACACAATGTTAGCTGAAAACCCAAAATATAGGTGAGGTCCTGATGGATATATAGGTCAAAATAAAGAAATAGATCTATTATCAGTCGGGGATCCAGGAACAACCAAGCTCAATTTAAGTATTCATCCAGGAGACAAGGCAGTAAAATATACAGGATCTCAATCATGCACTTTATACAGGGGCGGCCCGTCAGTTTTTCAGCGCCCGTGCAAAGACCAAATTTGCCGCCCCCGCCCCCCACCATCAACCAAAACCTCCCTACTGTACCCCATAGTTCTGAGATTTGCGCGCCTCGCTCCCTCGCTTGTTGTTGCGTTTGCACTTTGCGATGTTTCTGGTTCCGTGCTATGCTGATCACCTGAAATGACAAGCTATGGAACAAATTCAGATAAGAGACTTGTGTAGTTCAAAATACTGATTTCATATATTATCGTCCTGGAAATGTATCCCGTTTCCGATCTTCCGTGCCACTAAACGTTTTTCCATAGCAAAACTCAGAACCTCAAATAATTAAAAAATATAAATGTTTTAAAACAACAAATGTGCACACTTGTAGTCAACGTATCACAATACACCGCGTATCATGAAACAATTTTGTGTTTCTTTAAGAAAAATAATAATGAAAACAAACCCTTAAAACTGAGTAGGAATGGTGAAGTAGGCTACTTACTGATAACAGTTCATCTGTTCTGAGCGTGGGAAAGATTTCGTCCAGGGGAACCAAAACAATAATCAAAACGCTGATCAAAACCGACCGCTATTCTGACGGTTCCTGGAATCTGTGAGGCTGAAGTTTGCGATGGATACAGCAAAGTTTGTTGTTAGAGTTATTTTTGTTTTTGAAAAAACTAATGTTTTCTGAATATAATATTTGTTTATTGATTCTAATGTATACACGTTGTTCAGTTATACGGACTCTATCTTCCAGTATTTAATCTTTAAGGGTTTGTGTAGTTATAAAGTTTATTTTAATTTTTTTTATTCTGTGATATATTGAATCTTATTTTCTAAAAGTGTTTGGATCAATTAAGTTTAATAGCAATGACTCTAAAAACTCAAGTTGAGTGCGAACATGTTTTTCTTTTCGTTAATAGGCCCTACTGTTGCAACTTAATTAAAGTATTGCCAGTTTGTAAGAAATACAGATGATTAGTCAATTAACCACGACCAGAGCTCAAATAATCTTAATCTATAATGAGGAGAAGTATATGTTTAATTCTTAACATTTCCCACTCCATCTCCAATGCTCCGAAGTGACTCAGTTAATAAGTAAAAACTTAGTTGAAATAGTTACTAAACAGACGGAACGATAAACTATACTTTTCAAAGTAATCTAAACGAGTGGATATTACAAGTAACGATGTAAGGGGGCGCCAAAATCTGAGGAGGGTGCATCATATTTCCCTCTTATTACATATAATTCTAAACTGAAATAGATCAAATCCCTATTCAATACTCTCCAGTCTCCAAACCATATCTTTCCTCATCCATAGGAACTAGTTTAAAACAATCGACGTGGACGAATTAGAACAATAGTTTCATTGTGTTACTTCATATTTTAACATTGCAAATTTCTTGCATCTTATTGCGAGTTTTTTCAAACTCTCAATACGAATCAGAATGCCCTTAAGTTGTCACAAACCGATAGAGGTCAAAACAACTGCTCGTTTTTGAATAGAGGGGAGCAGAAGTTGTATTTTATCTGCTATGTAAATTTAATGTTTAACTATGATGAAGGTACAAAACATTGTGAATACTCATAACTTTCTTTCGAATATTGCCTTTTAACAACTTATAATACTAATATACAACAATTTACAAAATCAGTTTGGTTTTTGTATATTTACGTTTTTGTATATTTACAGTTTTCTTCAAACTCTCAATACGAATCAGAATGCCCTTAAGTTGTCACAAACCGATAGAGGTCAAAACAACTGCTCGTTTTTGAATAGAGGGGAGCAGAAGTTGTATTATCTGATATGTAAATTTAATGTTTAACTATGATGAAGGTACAAAACATTGTGAATACTCAAAACTTTCTTTCGAATATTGCCTTTTAACAACTTATAATACTAATATACAACAATTTACAAAATCAGTTTGGTTTTTGTATATTTACAAATACTTTATGTTAGCGCTACGGCCTATGCCGCCCACCCCGCACCAGGTGGCGTACTGATGGTGGGGGGGTAGGGGGGCGTGGGGTGCCTATTTACACAGTTAGGTTGTTTTTTATGTCCGATTCATGTGTAATACTTAATGTTACGTCTCGTAATTTTCGGCCGATTTTACCTGGGCCGATCGTCTTTGGTGGCCGTTTAATATGTGATATAGCAGGTCACGATCATCCGAAGATTGGCGGGAAATACTCGCTGGAGAATTTTTCCAAACTTTGAGTTAATTTGACTATTTAAATACTCAAATTTTGAGTACTCGCACTCCCCTAATAAATCGTAGACATATATGAATAGGCCTTCCTCTTCAACCTCTAATGTATCCTGCGTCACAGGGGCGTCGGTTTTTTGACAAACATATCCGCCACCCCAGACCCCCAACTACAACAGTACGCCACCGATCTCAAGACCCGTTATGAGCGCCGAGCGCCGCCCCCCCAAAAGCGCCGCGCCCCGCGCGCCCCGTGCTGGAGCACGGCTCGCACTGCCCTAGAGCCGGTACTGACTTTATATGTTTATGAGGAGCTGTCAATAAAGTAACTTACCAACAAACACTGGAATGTCGGTATTCTGGTTGTAGTTAATATTGGTGGCCAAAAATATGAATTCATGTATGAAATTATAACCGTAGCCTTGTGCTCGTAGATACTCATCTAATTTCACTTCCATGAGACCAGGAAAAGCCTCACTCATATATCCCAATAAACTGTAAACGTCATCAAATTGTATTTGTCGTTCTTGAGCTTCATAAATCCTGAAATCAAATATTTTAAATTAATATGTAAAACTATAAACAATTATGTTGTACACAGAACAGGCCATACAATCCGAACAATGATGCTGCATCCTTGTGTTGTACACAGAACAGGCCATAAAATCCAAACAATGATGCTGCATCCTTGTGTTGTACACAGAACAGGCCATACAATCCGAACAATGCTGCTGCATCCTTGTGTTGTACACAGAACAGGCCATACAATCCGAACAACGATGCTGCATCCTTGTGTTGTACACAGAACAGGCCATACAATCCGAACAATGATGCTGCATCCTTGTGTTATACACAGAACAGGCCATACAATCCGAACAATGATGCTGCATCCTTGTGTTGTACACAGAACAGACCATGCAATCCGAACAATGATGCTGCATCCTTGTGTTGTACACAGAACAGGCCACATAATCCGAACAATGATGCTGTATCCTTATGTTATACACAGAACAGGCCATCCAATCCGAACAATGATGCTGCATCCTTGTGTTGTACACAGAACAGGCTATACAATCCGAACAATGATGCTGCATCCTTGTGTTGTACACAGAACAGGCCATACAATCCGAACAATGATGCTGCATCCTTGTGTTGTACACAGAACAGGCCATACAATCCGAACAATGATGCTGCATCCTTGTGTTATACACAGAACAGGCCATACAATCCGAACAATGATGCTGCATCCTTGTTTAAATTCAAACAATTTAAGAGAGTTAAATGATAATGAGAAGTGATGGATCAACTCATCAAAGTTGTGAATGTGATGACAAAACCGATGTAAGCACCATAACACCTCTTAGACATTTAAAGATACCATACTCAATATATCTTGTGAATAACTTTTCTAGACAAAATATAATTAATATTTTTTGTTGATATATAAAATATAAGCGTTGTTTCTAGTTCCTTTAATGAATATGAGAGAGATTACTAGATAAAGTGTATAAAAAGTGTGGGTATAGTTTAGTACACTAGAACCACACTAATCTGAAAATTTGCTTAATCAGAACACAATTTTTGGATAAAACAAATATTTTAAGAAAGTTCAAAGATTACAGGAAAGTGTGGTTTAAATTAATAATAGAACTGTAAAATGCTCCTATACACATGTTTAAATAGATTTTCACAGTTAAACTTTTGGTTTCCGGATAATTTGAAAATTCGATAACTCGAACAGGGCTGGTCTCAATTAGTTTGTATTATCGGGGTTCTAGTGCATTTATTTAACTACCACACAAACAGCAGTTTCAATAAATGAGTACTGTACGAACAAATATACTTTTTGAAACACTTTTTCATACTTTACTCATTTTTTATACTTTTTTGAATTAATTTTTCATAATTTCAGGTAACAAGGAGTCAGAAGCAAAACTTTAACAAACGTCAAAATATATACTAAAATAAAAATCTCCATTAAAACAAACCCTCTCAAAAAAGACGGTTGAGTCCAAAATGACAGCTGGTCAAGGTGTTCAATGAATTCAAATATTTAAACTTCAGACACCATTGCTTCTGACTTCACTGCCCTTTTAAAGTTGGGACTGGGACAGTGTGCATTGTTAACTAGGTCCTTTAAACTTTGTATAATATATCCAATAATAATGTATGGGGCCATACACATATTACGTAACGCACTTGAGGGGGGGGAGGGGGTATGACGTAGAGTTATGTGGAGGAGGGGGGGAGTTTGGATCAACGTTACGTAAGTCACACATATTAACCCTAAGAGCTGGAGCACTCCTGTATGTATTGATACTGTTATAAATCTTTCAAAATTATAAAATAAACATATTGATATCTAAATTAAGGTTACAGTTAGTTATATAAAAAATACTTCTGTCAAACTATTTTAATAACATTCAAAATTAGTTTTGAGTAAGTTTTATCTTGTTTTACAACTATATTTTGTGTTGTTTTAGGGTGTGAAATCATGGATTGATATAGTATTTCGCAGTGCCACACACATCTTTAGTTTTTAAGTTGTTCTGTATTTGTATTAGTTATAAATTAAATTTGTTTCGTTTTAGCAGAGATAGTTTATTTTGTTGTTAACATTATTAGTAACAGTCTTATTTGTCTGTATAAATGTTGCTTTGAAAAAGTTATTAAAAGATGTTGTTAAAGGAAAGTAATTTAAAGTTTAATGATTCATTGAAATACATGTTCCAAATTGCTAATAAAACGATGTTTAAAAGATTTAAGTTGATTTAAAGCTCACTACGATTGAGTTACGTAACATATTGGGGGGGGTATGGCAGGGATTCAGCTGGGATAAAAATTCTTTGAGCAAAAATGCTACAAGCTCTTAGAGACTTGTAGCAAAAATATTTTCCTTTTCGCATTTTTATCGCGTGTCATTATACTATTTTTTGGTCTTAAGTTGTTGTTTGCTTGTATTTGTTTTTAAGGTTTAACATTTTAATAATATATAATTCAGCAGAGTTTACTTTTCTTGGAAACTTATCTTATCCATTTTAACCATTAAAGTCGGTAATGGAAATATACTAAACATTCTAATAGAATAGGCCTAATATGGCACCAGAACAACTAAAACTCACACACCCCGAACATTACCTGAAACATAACCTCAAAGCATATCACGATCGCATTTGCGTATCAGCGATTTTGAGTTGTCTGTTTTCGCTAAGGTACCTCAACACTTTGGCCCGATCATTGCGATTTCGAGCGACTCGTGCTCGTGTAACCGTCCACATTCTGCAGCGAGTCGAGACCGCGAGCGGCACTAAGTATGGAGGACCTGCCGCTCGTCTCCTTTGACTCGGTCACAAAAACCGACAAGAATCGGTGTGATTGCGAGGCGAGCGCAATCATCCCTTCAGTGGCGAACTAGCCCTCGACATTCACACATTCGCCGATTCGCTCGGCTAGACTCGGCTACTACAGAGTGCGCGCCAAACTTGAGTCACAGCGCATGACGTCTGCTAGGGGGTTAGCTACTGTCACTACAACTGTCATATCAGTAACTCGCCCGTTCTGTTTACAAGGTACGCAGTTGAAATCGACAGGCACTGTTTACGTAATGTAGGCTCGTCTCCTCTACCACTCGCTCAGAGGCGATCGGTAAAGTGACTTAGTGCAACCAACGCAACGTTAAGCCTCTACAACATCCCAACTACTCTTCTAATCTTTTTGGTTGTGGATCATGATCATGGACTTTTAATGCAATTTGTATTGTTAAAACCAGATTTTCTGCAATAAAATTTAAAACAATTTCTTATACTTTTCTTTGTAGCAAAAAAGCGACAGCCTGCCCCAATATTGTCGCATTTTCGTGGTGCATGTCACATTTTGCGACAAATGCGACCGCAGCTTAAACCTTGGGGTATAGTAAAGCGTTATGGTCCATTACATGGGGGAGGGGGGGTCTGAAATGATGAAAAATGTGTTACATAATATGTGTATGGCCCCTATAATATGTTTATGTAGAAATGTTTGATTTCTTGTACTGTCTGAGTACAGTATTGATGTAGTTTTACTACCTTTTGTATGAAGTCTTACTTCAAAGTAAAGAAACACAGTTCATAAAATATATTTAGGTTAAATTTAATCAAATTAAAACTAATACAAAAATACCTTCCAAAGTCAGACAGCAGAGGTGTTACAAGCGCAGACTCAAAGGACACTAAGTCTATTCCATATCTCCACAACAAGCGCACTATATTCATTATTCGAGAGTCACTTGTTACAAAGACAAATTCTTCCCCATTGTATAATCCAGTGATATCTTTACTGAGGTATCCTGGTGGCTTGTTCAACCAATGAAGTCCTAATAAACGAAAATTATTGCTGGATATTACAAATTAAAACATACAAAAGAGTTTTGGTTTTCACAAAATGGTTTGAGACTCAATACAAAGGGAATTCAGTATACAATTCCCTACAGAACTTGGTTATTGGGGAAAATGTTTGGGTTATAGTAGAAGGGGAATATAAAGAAAGGTACTATTGGTTCCACCAGTAAAAAAAGTTAAAAAAACAGTTGTCTTCCCAGTTTGACCCTTTCAGTGCTCAGCATTTTTTCAATATTTTTTTAAAGTGCTAGTTTTTTACAACATTCATCTGGACAGCGCTATGGCATCCAATAGGGTGGAGTCTACTGCGCAAAAATACAGATCTGAAAAATATAACTTGCAACCCAAAAGTGCTATGGGCCAATACATCGGATCTCGATCATATAGGGAATCAGATTGAGTCATCAGTGTTTCGAAAGAACAACCGAGATACCCATCTAAATCCACAGTATCAGATTTTTCAACACGTACATGGTGGAATCGACTTCACGCCAAATTTTCATTCGAATGTAACTCTCGATTACATTGATCTACTGCTGCCATAAGGTTCATTTATGTAATAAAATGAAAGTTCAGAATGTTATCTTTCAATTGGTATAACAATTATCCGATTCAAGGCGCTTTTTCAATGCTTTTTTCACAGTTAAAAAAAAACCCAAATCGTCTTTGGGAGACGAATGCCAGGCGGAGGGTTAAATGACGTTCAGAGTGAATATATATAGAAATACTAATTTTGGTCATAACATTTGTAAAAATATTATTTTTATCGCAACATGGAAAATAATTTACTTTAAACAGAAGTGAAAAATAATGTAAAAATCTATTTTTCTACCCCAACCAAAAACTATATATTTTTATCCAATTTTGATGAAATTTTAAATATAGGGGACCTACTTGGTACTGTACAAATTAACTTTGAACAAAAGATGTGTTTTACCATCGTTTTTAGGTTTCTCAGATTCCAATTTTAATCAAAAAATAAAAAGTAAAATATGTTTTTTCTGCTCCGATATTGATAACATTAAAAAAGAAAGAACAGGTTACCAACAATGCTTGTTTTATTCAAATAAATAAAACTGTGGCACTGATTAGAAATGTTGGCAACAATGAGACTGAGTTCTCTAAACTCACCATTTGATTCCACGTAGTCTGTCATATGCTTATTCTCAACATGGATTAGTGATCCCCCTGTTTCAAATTCATGTCCGTTTATTGTTGTTGTGGCTAGCCTTCCGCCAATCTCAGCCGCTTCATACAAATCTATCCTGATGTCATGGCCATCTTTGGCAGCCAGTTTTGAAAGCTCATAGGCCGTTGCCGTTCCTCCAATGCCTCCTCCAATGATTGCTTAAACAAATCAAATGTGCGTTTTATATGTGAAATCACAATTTTGATTGATGTTTTAAATTATATTATCAATATTCAATTGAAATTTTCATACCTACAGTTGTATAAGCCATGCCTTAACCAACAAAATATTACTATATTATCATGAAGTCCTACTAAACTACTACTACTTACTACTTACTACTTGGTTCTAAACTACTAAAAAATTCACTGAAAATTACTTGATGACAAACATAAAATTAAAATTCATTGTTGTCGCCCCTAAATTGTGCATATTAGGCTAAAATAGGTATATACCTTGTCGTCAACGGTTCAAATTGTAGTGAAGCAACCCACTATATGTTTCGCCATAAATACAGCATTTTCAAGTGGAATACAAAAATCATATTTATTCAAACAGGATATGTCAAAGTTAAAACTGGCACAGTCACAAACACATTCACGAATAAATGCCGGTAGGTTTACCAAACACATATTTCTCTATCAATATATTATTTGTATGAAACTAGATAATCTGGTTAATGTGTTGGTAAAGTATATATGTTAGCTTTGGAAATTCACTGAGTACGCAGGTTTGCTGCGACAGCAGTATTCATATTTCTATCTAACAAAATATACTACGATCAGTCTATACCATTGTATCTTTATAAACTAGAAACATTAAAAATTATGCCAAAGGAATGCATCTTGTAGCTGATATAAAACTGTGGAGACCAGCAGAAGTAATTCATCCTTGCCGAGTTTAAAAACTGCCATTTTGGCTCCAGCTGTGGGTCTGGTCAGATTGGCTGGGAGGTCAAGGTGCCATCCTCCTTCCAGGAGGCAGGGTCATGGTAGGTCAATACTTTGAATCCCGCCTCACTGTGTTTTAGTTAACTCATGAAGAGTTTGCCTGTCTGTGGCAGACTTGAGGGAAAAGGTGGATTATAAGCATAGGTTAAGGTTGATGGGATAGGTGAATTTGTTGTTTTTTTGAGTTGCACTTCTGATTAAATTTTCTTTGGTTAAAGTACGGGGGAATATGCAATAATTTAAGTTCACTTGCCAATGCATTTTATATAAAATATTTGTGACAAACAAGTTCTGAGTTCCGAGTTCAGGCAGTGAGTGGGTTATTCAGCCGTAAATGTTATGAATGGAATTTACTGTTAATCAAGAAATATTTGGAAGATATTATAATTCAAAAGTAATTGTGTGGTTTTATTATACAAACCAGTTTTATTTTGATATTGTTTGACAAAAGAGATTAAAATTTAATTACTTACCGATACGGGGGCTTCTTGTGTTCTTGCTACTGCAGTCAGCAAAAGAGATGGATAGAAGGACTAAAATCAGCCTTAACTGATATTTTGCATTAAGAGCAATCATGTTTATTCTCCTTTTAATTAATTATGTGTAAAGTTGAAGATGTGAAAATTCATTTAAAGGAAGATAATAACTTCTAAAAGTAGGCCTTATTTCACAGCAAACCTAAAACATAAATGTAAAAATTACAAATATAAACTAAAAAAATACATCTCTATGTAGAGCACAAACATTTGGAACACATGTATATATAATGGAACTTTGTAGTTACTTATTTTAACGACATATATACATAACCACATACTCAATCATATTTACACATGGGTAAATAAAATGTACTACCATTAGTATTATATCTCGATCTATGCTGGGACAGTTGCCTTGGTAAATTATTTAAATTAAATTAAATAAATCCTTATTGTTACACTACATTTTCAGAGTTCCAGTGAGGCTGGGAAAACAGGTATCATTGTCATTGGTATAAAAACAAAAATCAATCTGGTGTTTGTGTTAAACTAAAACAATAGGAGAGCTTACTTAAGCAAATTATCTTTGTACATTATCATTTAAATAATTATTTGGACCAGAGATATGACCTTAAGAGAATTTTACGATTTTGATATACATTGGAGTCTCACAAACTCGACACAATGTGGACTAAGACCCTGTCGAGTTTGTGGAATGTCGAGTTATCCAGAATTACATTGGGAGGGGAGGAAAACACATTATTTAGCTGTAAATTGTATACTGTATTAGATTTTACTTAAACACATTATAGTATAAATGTATAATGATACTGTATTACAAACTTAAGAAAAATATAAAAATTAGATAAATACTTAAAAATTGAGAATTAATAACTAATTGTCCTCGTTTCCAAAATATATAGTCTTGTAATACATGTACTGTATAGTAAATGAGGTGTCGAGTTTCCCGGAGTGTCGAGTTATCGGGAGTCGAGTTTGTGAGACTCTACTGTACCATGAATTCTTTGAGTAGGCAGGCAGACTGCTGCTTAGTTTAAGGCTCATACGGTTTGAGAGTTTTTTTTTTTAATTAAACAAATGTCTTGGATAATGAAAAATATTTTTTCAACCGGTGGGATACTGGTGATCAGGCTGGTTTATTCTGTATGATTGGTGGTTGTTTTTGAAAAATACTAAAATTATAAATATAAAGGCAGGGCATTGTTAGAAAAGCATACTTTTCATAAAGAGATTTACTCGATGTTTTGTTTGTAAGACCTAATTCTATTATACATATTTTGTTGTATTTTAAACTTGCAGTTGCGTATGAATGAAATTGAACATCATAATTCACTGCCATATTGAAAAATGGAAAACTAAAACTACTGTTAGACTGTCAATTCATTAGGCCTAGTACCTCAGATTTAAACTGCACACTAATAGGTTTGAATATTAATGTATACAGAGTGTGTCTCATGTAAGGTATTTTAAATAGATTGCAGATAAACCAATTGACCTAGAAGGATGAAATAAAATAATTTACCCCTAAATCGACGCCAAGGAATAACGTAAAAATGTTTTTAGTTTGTTACAAAAACAGGGTGTTCCAAAAACAGAGGGCCACTAGTTTGAATCTCGGATTTTTCAAATATAAACATATATTAAGTAATACATCATCTTAAAGCTATACACTCAACTAACATTTTGGCAAAAACAGAACTCACTTATCTTAATCCGTTTCAAAATGGCAGCCATTTTTTTAGAAAATTTTGATAGTTACGGAATACCCTGTATATGCTAAACCACAGGACATCTTAGTTCTGGTTCAAAATTATTACTCGTTTTAAAATCAGTGTTACCCTGATATGCTACATGACAGTATTTAAACCAAATAAGTTACAAAAGTACAAAAATACTTTTTTTGAAAATGTTTATGAGCCCAAAACTCCAAAAAGCCAAACAGTAACATATGTCAAAAAGTATACCATCTTTAAGGTCGTGGAAATCCTAGCAACTTTTTAATTTACACCAACCTCGTATCTCTTATGGTTTTTTATCAATCAATGAAAATCATCATTTCCCCATATGAAATGCATGTAAATTATACATAACCCATTTATAAAAGAGGCCTCAGAGTAATTTGTAGGTTTTAAGCACAAATAACATGCACAACTGATGTACAACTTGATATATGTTTATATTTGAAAATTCCGAGATTCAAAACTAGTTACCCTCTGTTTTTGGAACACCCTGTATTTGTAACAAACTAAAATTATGTTTACATTATTCCTTGGGCTTGATTTAGTGGGTAATAATTTGATTTCATCCTTCTAGATCAATAGGTTTGTCTGCAATTTATTTGAGACACCTTACGTGAGAATGTATACCATGAAAATTACATATGTATTCAAAACACGACAGTAGTAGGTTAAACTGTGATACCGTACAACTTTGGTATAAAAAAGGTTAATACTAGGTAAATAACTCGTACAAAGTCAAGTTTCTGTAAGAATTCACAAGGATATTAAATAATTGCGGATATAAAAATGGCTAAGGAGTATAACAAAGTTATTTAGTAAAAATAAAACCTACTTTAAAAAAATTAAAACAATATTCAGGAATATTATATAATATAATATATAATATAAAGGACTTTATCTTACTCTCTAAATTTTCTTTAAGTCAAGAAGTCAAAGTTTTATCATACAAAAATAAAATTTTGGAGGCTTGTGGTAATGCGAAGCAGTTCTGGTCAATTCTAAATGAGATAGCGGATAGATCCAGCTGTAGGGCCAGGTTACCAGGTTACCGTTACAGCCCTGCTACGGACGCTGTGTTCACACTGCAACCGGTCGTCCGCAGTCTCCGGTGGTGGGGGTAGGGGGGTAGGGGGGCTCAGCAGCTGATTGGGATGGTATTAGTACACAGTTTGTTGAAGGTAATGTAATTACTCTGATTGACCCTATTTTTTACATAACCAATCAAGGTATCCGTTCTGGTAGATTTCCTGATGCCTTTAAAATCGCCGAAGTCATCCCAATTTACAAATCCAGTCTTAAATCATCTCTACAAAATTTTAGGCCCATATCTTCGTTAAGTACATGTTCTAAAATCGTTGAAAAGTGTGTAAAAATTCAACTTGGACCAATTATCTGGGAAGAAACAGTATTCTGTCCACCAATCAATATGGGTTTAGACATCCGACACACTTTTTAATTCTTCAAGATTTATCACACTGATAGATAGTTTAGGGAAAGGAAACAAGGTTACAATTACTATTTTAGATCTAGCGAAAGCTTTTGATACTCTCGACAGAGTAAAACTTCTGAATAAATTGAAATACTCAGGAATTAGAGGATCATCTTAAGTGGTTTGAACGTTTGAACGTGGACGTTGAAAGTTTTGAGTATGGTGTGATTCAGGGAAGTACAATTGGGCCTTTAAATTTTGCCCAGTACACGGCACTGGTGTCCGATGGGACGCATGAGACGAGACCTTTGCTTGGGCGTCGCTGGGCCTCATGAAACTTAAGCGGAGGTTTGATCAAAATTCCCTGACCACCAATGTCGCTAAGACAAACTGTGTGCCGTTTTATTTCAGGGGAGACAGTGGCTCTGATGACCGAGTGCTCTAAATGCACTCCTGCGGAGACCAGGGCTCGGCTGCGTGCAGTTGTGGGGAAATTGCACGTGTGAAGCAATACAAATATCTAGGAGTAATTTTTTATTTAGCCTATAATTTAAGTTGGTCTCCACACGTGCAATACATTAAACAAAGACTCCGTAAATTAACTTTAGCTTACTCTGACTCTTGGCTCTGGAACACTGCAGAATAGCAGCCCTAAAACAGCCAGTTCGATACCCAACCCTTGATCTGTTCAGTGAATTTAATTTACTGGACCTGTGACAATTTTTTTAATCTCTTATAATTTTTGTTAGAAACAAAAATAGTATTTTTCAAGCAATAACTCATAAATATCCAACTAGAAACAATGTAAATTTAGGTTTTTATTTTCCTAGATGATACCAAACCATTGGCCTAACGAACCCATTCCATCTTGCACATATTGTATACCGGTACTGTAATATTCCGCAAAGGTTAAGTTAGCAGAGCGTGGCAGCGATGTTAAATTTAAGCACTTTCTACCTGACTGGCTGTTGGACATCGGTTCCGGCGGTGCGGAGCAGCTCGTTCGGTCTGTCTACATGTATGTGACACTACCAATTCCTTTGACTTAACTCCAATTGCCTCTATAGCTATTAATAAATAATAGTAGCCTAACACTAACTGTATATTATTCTGTCTATCGCAAACTTGCAAATGTTTTTCTTATATTTTAACATAATCTAATCTAAAAAATAGTCAAGTTCTGAACCAATTTAAGCAACTCATTCCCACACACGAGCAATTTGCTCAAGTGGGAATTATTATTTCATGTGAAATAATTATGTAAATTATATATTTATGCAAAATAAAACTTGATTTTTATTTGATTTGAATATCTTCGGCATAGATGAACTTCCTGGAAGGAGTAAGGGGAATGTCAGCAATGTACACATTGAATAAAAGAGGGGCAAGCACTGATCCCTGTGGCAGACCGTTCTTGAGTTGTCTAAAAGTACTTCCCCTGCTCCCTAGATATACGTTGACTAACCTACTCAATAGCATTGAGTTGAGGAGACACAACAGGGAAGGGAATGGGATTAGACTATAAAACTTAACCAGAATGCCCTGTCTCCAGACAGTGTTATAAGGTGCGGTCAGGTCTATGAAAGCAACAGAGGTCTTTAGGCTCATCTCAAAGCCATCCTCAATGAATGTGGTGAGCCCTGCCCTCACTACATTCATTGAAATTTTTCACACAGCACTCTGCAGAGTTAGGTTATGATAAATAAATAAATACAAACGATTTACCTGATATAGAAAATTTGTACTTATTTATTTATCAAAACCTAACCTAACCTAACTCTGCAGAGCGCTGTATGGGAAATTTCCCCTAAAAAGGGCATTTTCCTCTTAAACGGGAATTTCCCCATACAACCCTCTGCGAGGTTTCGTTAGGTTGTGTTATGTATTCACAAGTTATTTACCTGATACAGACGATTTGTATTTATTTATTATATAACCTAACCTAACTCCCCAGAGCGCTGTATGGAGAGATTCCCGGTTGAGAGGAAAATTCCCTTTTTTGGGGAAATTTACCATACAGCGCTCTCCGGAGTTAGGTTATGATAAATAAATACAAACTTTCTGTGTCAGGTAAATCATTTAAAAAAATTAACCTAGTCTGAAGAAAATTCCCTACCTAATGACCCCGGAATCCCAAGATTGACTTGATTTTACACATTTTTGACTATAGCTCGCTTATTAATAACCAAATCAGGGAACGGGATTCATATTAGTGTTCATGGAAAAATTCCACACAATTTGAGTACCCGCATCGCTGTATTCCAGAAAGAAATATCTTTCCGTGTTTCCGCAGGAAAAAAATATTATTTCAAAAATCGGTACATTATTTCAAAACGTTTTGAAAAAAAAGATGTAATTTCTTCCATGGGTTATTACAAATACCGTTCGCATGTATAACTTGCCGGAAAGAAAACAATTTTGAAAGGCCTAGGTTGATAAATGAGCGGGAGCTCACTGAGGTCGGGCCTCATGCAAACTTTAAGATTGCATAATGCAATAATGGGTGAACCAAACTTTGTAAGTTATTAGGAAAAACAGTGGAAGATTTTAAACTAAACACATTTTAATTCCAACATAGACCAAACCTTTAATATAAAACAGACAATGAAATTACACTTATTACCATTGATAATAAGCTAGGACAGATTACAACAGATTACAAAGAGAATGTGGAATTAATAGTTTCCAAATCTGATTGATTTCGGAAATGTTCCAGGCTTGAAACAGAACATTGGGACTGACCAGCATATTTGGTAAACCACTAGTCACATGGGAAAGTCAATAGTGACCGCTGATGGAAGAGAAACTTAGCAGTCAGCTGTATTAAACCTAGATGCTCGACCACGTCTGACTTGTGGGGGCGAAGCTCTATCTCCAAGCTACCACATTCAGTAGTAATTCATACTAAGATTTGTTTAGATAATATTTCGTTTTGGAACCTTAAATGTTACTAGTGTGAAATATAATGTACTATACCTTACCCTTCTGCAGAATAGGCCTAGTTGATCTTCCCCTTAGAGTTAAATTAGGCGTATTTAATCCCAACAGTTATAACTTATATAATGTGAGAAAGTATAGTGTTGTTTATTTCAAACACATTAATGATTTCTAGGACTAATTAGCACTGCAATACTTAAAACTTGTATTCTTGACTCAAAACAAACACTTTAGTTTTAAACTTATGAAAATAAGAATAATAACAAAAACTGGGATATACTGCAGTGTTGCCACTCCGATATTAGGGAATTACTCCAACGCCGGACTAAAAATCCCCCATTTTACACCCATCCGGAATAAAAATCCTCCAAGAATCTGCCAAGGCAGATTTATAAAAAAATCCCCATTTAACCATTTAAGTTGATTAATCTAAATTACATATTTTATCCTCTAGCGTCATTAAGAGCTGATTATAGTCTAAGTATATTTATTATAAGCTGACAAAATAAATGTGCTTTTCAAACATTATCTGTCATTGTTTATAAAACACTTTTTTAGCGATTATATCATCATAAACGCGTCACCAATCGTGTGTGCCTAAACTCTATGATCTACTGTATAAACAACTGAAAATAAAATGGTATAATTGTGTGCGATGAAGTGAAAACTGGTGAAATCTAACACTAAGGAAGTTACTATCAAGGTTCGTAAAGCTTTCAGACAAGGTGTGCTGAGTCGATCTATTTAAGGTTTTCTACTTTGCCGGAAGAGACCTCGTAAAACAGCTGGAAGGTCACGTGATCACCAATCCAATCTACAGTGTTGCTTGAAACACGATATTTATCGTACGAGCACCATATTTTCCTCATCAGTTTAATTATAATTAACATGGTTTAACTGCTTAAAATCTATGATAAGCTGTTATTTTATTAAATTTATTTATTTTTTTTAAATTTATTTGTATTATAAGATTAATGAATTAAGGGTTTAAATTTTCTTTCTGCATGTCCAGTGACAATTTAAAAATAGCTGTACCATTATTATACCCTTAAGGTTGGCAACACTTTATGGTATGTTGTTGATTTATGAATCAGCTGGACGACCTCGTAAGACATATTTGCTGCGAACATTGCTCTTATGTAAATAAGCACACCTGGTCTGAAAGCTCTACGAACCTTGAGTTACTATATCTACTCTCAACTAAGGTAAAAATGTAAAGCCTACATGTGGACCGCCATCTTGCCCCTCTGCTCCTCATGCTCTGTGTAAGGCCATGGTAACCAATCAAATCCTCTCTTCACCAGTTATACGTTTTTCAGCTGACTATAACACATAGCTTAATTGTGAATAGAGTATTTGAATGGTTACCTGAGGAAAATTGCGGTCAGCTTAATTGCAGGCTTCACTTTTTCATCCCAGACGAGAGCTCTAAAATAGATTAACCTCGTTGGATAAAACCCAACAATGCCAGCAACTTTTGGTATTATTGTGCTAATTTTGAAACTACACGGTTTTGTTTCCATGAACATTATTGTTTAGCTTTTTAGCACACCCGATTCTTAAAACGGCGATCACATGAGAAGAACAAAATGAGTAAATCATCAAAACAGCAAACGAACTATATATATTGCATAAACGAACAAAACAAATATACAAGCAATAAGTGAAACGCCACCCCACGACGGCGCGACGAACGGAACGGATTCCCATGCATGGATACAAAATAACATAGTACTGTACATAGTGACTTAGGGACATAGTGTAATTGTACAAAAATATGTTTTATAGGATTTCTGGCCAGTATATATTTGTTTGATTCGTTCAGTACATATGCCACGAATTAAGGATATTGTTTAAAACACAGCATAAATCACAAATTTATGAAATACCCCAAAAAGATGAAAAGTCACCATGTCTTTCGGTAAAATCCGCCAAAAAATACCCGAAGACCAAACAAATCCGCCAATTTGACGTAATTACGCCAACAACGGCAATACTGCAACAAACAGACAACGGACGATCCAATTTCAATAATGTGTAATGGTTCAAGCAACGGGTTCAAGCCGGCAGCGGCATAGAGTATAGAACTCATTCGGTAGCGGTTGCTTCGCGTACAGCATAGAGTACATTTTACTTTGTTAAACTTTTGGTAACTGAAAAAACTATAAACACATTTATAATGACTGCATTGAATTTAGTTTACTTTTGACCAGATCCAGATACAAGCATAGGCTACATAGGCGGATTTATGTGCTGTATTCCTCTAGGCACAACTAGTGGTGCGGGCCCTTAGCGCCCAGGTCGGTCGGTGACTTGTTTCATCCAGTTGTTTCAGGCTGTTGTAAGTATTTTTGTGTGGTGCCGGCCCTTAGGTGCACGCCAGTTTAGCCTATGCTTAAATCATACTACTGTAGTTAGTCTATTCTTAAATCGGGCCTTACACAGGCGCGCACCTAGAGGCCCGCACTACAAGGGGGCCGCACCATACAAAAAATCCACACATAAAAACACACATAAAAGCATTTAAAAAGGGAAACTCGGTAACCCAAAGATTTACACAAATAACTATAACTCCCATTTTCCTGTATTTTTAAAAGAAGGATAATCCTTAAAAAAAACTTCAGGTTCAACTACATTGGGATTTATTTGCCTTGACCAATAGGGGAATATTTGTAATTTTCTACTATTATTTATTGGCCTAAATTACAACAATTTTATACTTGTTTATTATTATAATTATTTAAATATAACATTTCCCTCCCCTCCCCCTCCCCGCATCTTGCTCTTTAGAATGAAGAGATTTGTTATCCAAATAACAATTTATAATTTACAGGTCTTATCTTTTCAGACATTTGTTCTATTAAATGTTATAAAGTTTACAACATACATCAGGTAAATAGTGTACTAAGATAACCGAACCATGAGCATGGCTAATTGTAGATTCATATATCTAGCTGTTCTTTGAGACGTTGCATTTGATACCCTGTGAGAAAAAGTCTATTTCAGTGATCTGGGTCCTATCGTGCAAGTATGAGTCGGTCCAGTCAAGAGAAACCTCAGTAATCCCGAGGGCTGCAGCATTTTCAACCAAGATGACGGGGTCAACGCAGTCGAAAGCCTTCGACAGATTAGTTAAGCATCTATAGCTGTTTATGTATTCAGTTCCTTAACTAATTAAATTCAAAGAAGAAATGCTATTCAGAAAAATAAAAGTTGTATTTTGCACATCAACCCCAGTTCCAATCTTTTTATAAACAAAAAAAAACATTAGAAATAATGAAACATATGATCTGTTTTAAGTTAAAATCACTGGTGAATAGTCAGTTGCCACCCCCGCGGCGACCGGAGGTCAGGGCCTTTTGAAGCTAACTTGACTTCCTGATCGGGTGGTGTAGTTTGGAAGCACTGTAGTTTCTTTATTGTCTGGAGGCTGCACAGCAAGAGAAGGTTTGGTGTTGAGGGTCTTGGGAGGGGTTTCTGAATCTTTTTGTGGCTCATCAGCCAACATATAAGCGGGCTTTACTCTGTCGATGCTCACCTTGGACTTTTGTCCGTTAATAGTAAAAGATACGGTCTTTTCATCACGGTTAAACACTTGGTAAGGGCCTGCGTAAGGGGGTTGTAGAGATTTCCTCACCGTATCATCCCTAAGGAAAACATGAGAGCACGTTTTAAGGTCCTGGAAAACAAAGGTGGTCGGTTTTCTGTGACTAGATCCAGGTGTAGGACGGAGATTAGACATGTGGTGACGGAGCTGCACGACGAAATCCGAAGGATCCTTTTGTTGATGAGGACCGCTTGGTGCTACAATGAAGTCTAAGTGGTTCACCATACACCAACTCAGCTGATGATGCCTTGAGATCTGGTCGAAACGCAATGCGGACTCCGAGTAAAACAACTGGCAAGGCTTGAAGCCATGTAGTTTCTGGGTGGCACAAGATCGCAGCCTTAAGTTGCCTATGGAAACGCTCGATCTTTCCATTAGAACATGGATGTGTTACATACAAACTATTTTATTTTAATCTAAGAAAACACACTTTACTCTTGTTACATATTGCTTGTATGAACTCTATCTTATTTATTTCTATTCACATTCAATTGTGTCAATTATAGTAATGCAGAGCGAGTGTTGCTGGGCCCAAAAACACTCGTGGATCTCTGATTTAGTTGTGGGTTGCTTGAAAGAAGAATCTGATTGCAAGAAACTATTTTATTCAAATCTGAGCAAAGACATTACAACATATACAAAATTAAATTAGAGCCGGAAAAGAGTATTTTAAATTAATGTAAAATAGATCACCTTAGAGGTTATGGCTTTGGTCAATTTCTGGCCTTTTTAGTTTTTATATTTTTTTTGTATTTTGTGTTTAAAATTACCAAAAGCAGTTTTCGAGTTAAAGTGTCACAATGTGATAATCCGGAATTCCTAGTTAATCAAATGGCGGTTTATTAAAACAAGCGAGTGGTCGGGAATAAATAATAATATATTAGTCCTCCTAACTAAGCCTCCTGACCTCCGACACACTCTATCCTCCTATATCTTTTTACCACCAATTTAAATTATACATTCATATGATTCATGATTAACTTATTTATAATATGATGTGGTTCCTGATCTGAGCTCTGAACTGCTGCTTAATTAATTTTACTCTTTTTTTTTTTGAAATCAACCAAACAGTAACACTCTGTTCTATGAATACTAAATTTCATAGAATTTTGTATTATACTTAATTTCCAGCTCTTACAATTATTTTAGTTTTGAGACAATTGATTTGAGTTTAAATATTTTCCAAAAGTTTTCTTGCTTAATACAAATTAATTCTTGTACAGGAAAAAATATCTTTAAGTTAAATTATGACAAATAGAGAGTTGCTATAAATGATTTGTGAATACGATATTACATCAAATAATTAACAAAGATAAATGAATTTAAACTTAACAATTATTAAACTTTGATCAGTACCAGTTATGACATGTGCTCTATGAAATATGACCAAGTATGTAAAACTAATAAATATTACTCACATGAACATTGTAGAATATTACATACACAAAACGCTCACAATATTAATACACTGTAACACCACTATGCACTTAATATTAATAATACCAGTTGTTTAATTTATTCCCCGTAAAACGACAAGAATGGCAGTGTTAAAACCTGCTCTTAGCACGTGTAATTTTGAAAAGTTTTAATTAATTAAATAATACGAATGTGATTGTACCGCGAATTTCGGCCTTTTCTTTAAAACAATTCGCGAAATAGAAAACGTATGGGATGCACCCCGTTAACAAATCGACGAACTTTTAGAATCGGCAAATAAACGCGGTATTGAATTTAGAAAAAGGTTTTAGATGATGTTACACCGAATGGTTCCGAGCTAAGAGAGCGAGAAGCCGCAGTCGTCCAGTTTTATGAGCGAGGCGGGTCACGTGACTGCATTGTTGTCAGTTACTCCTGTACGCGGTAGTGCCTTCTAGATGTTTCTGATACGGCGGCAAGTTTGAGTTTGAACTTGTAACAATTTTCCCCCCCTCCAAAAGAATTTTTAATTTTTGTCTAACCTAACTTGGGATAAAGAGAGAGAAAAATAATTTTACACAAAAATTAAAAATTACTAAAGTTAACAGTAACAATACTTATAAAGATAAACATAACAATATAGTATCATTAGTGAGAGAGATGGTGGACTCTTACGGCTACATTCCCTGTAAGTTCCACTTCGGTCATAGACTCATCCCTAACACTTGGTGAAACTAAACTGTTCAGAGCTACACAAGGTTCCAGTTTGTTGCACTGCACTACACATGTAATTTTATCCTGAATACTGTCCATGATTGTGATGAAGGCTTTTCTGTTTAACTGAATTCCATCTGTCCTACCATTATAATAGAAATGTTCAATTAAAGAGTTCATGTTGTGACCAGTGAAAATTGTATCTAAATCCAAAATAAAAATGTGAGACTGTGTTTCGTTTGGAGACAGAGAGAGAGAGGTGACTCCTGACATCGTTGGTGCCAATGAGCAGAACACAGGTTGGTTGTAGTTCGGCAGCGTGTTTTCGCACCTCGGTGACGATGTGTCTCGTAGTCGCCCCTGGTATGGTGATGTGTTTGGCAACGGCTAGTTTCCACTGTTTCACTGCTCTGTGTAGATGGGAGTCTCCCACACAAGAAAACCTGTCATATGGGTTTACAAAAAGGAAATGGATCTTAAAAAAAATTAAATCAATAAGTCACAACAATTTATTCTGAAGTAAAGAGAGAAAAAAGTATATATATATATATATATATTTCAGACTGGAGGAAAAAATTTCTTTATTTGATCAACATTAACTATCTGCTTTTGTGTCTGATCATTGTCCAAAGTTATTTCAACATTAACCGGTGAAGTGAGTTTAGTTACAGTATAAGGTCCCCTCCATTTGTGACAAAGTTTTGCTGTTATTTTCTTATCTTTATTACTGAGGGAATGCCTATACAAAACAACTTTATCACCAACAACAAAATTAGATGGAGTTCGATTCCTGTCATACCGTAACTTCGTTCTATTGTGCGCCTTTGTGAGATTCTGAAAAACATTGTCTAAACTCGGTTTGTTATTATGTCCTGTCTCTAAATTCCAAAGAAATTGCAATGGGTGTGTAAGTTCTCTACCTAAGAAAACGCTTGCGGGGGTGAACTTTGTTGCTTCATGTTTTGCGGAATTAAAAGCAAGCATTAAATATGGTAAATAAATGTCCCATGACTTATGATTCTGATTATGAAAAATTCTCAATGCAGTAACTAGGTTTCTATTAACTCGCTCAGCAACATTTGATTGAGGTCTATATGTTGAAGTTGTTACATGCTTAATTCCTAAACCAAAAAGAAATGAAAAAAAATTCTGCGATGTGAAGACTTTGTCCACCAAAACAAAGATTGATTCGTTTCCTCGTTGTGTTCGTTGTAGCGGACCAACAAAATCACAAAACCATTGCTCGTTACAATTCGTCGGTATATGAGAACTTAATTGACCGATTTTCTGGTTTTGTGCCAGTTTTGAGAGTTGACATTGTTCACATGACCTAACAAAATTCCTAATAAATTGTGTCATGCCTTTCCAAATAAATTGCTTTTGCCGGAAGAGACCTCGTAAAACAGCTGGAAGGTCACGTGATCACCAATCCAATCTACAGTGTTGCTTGAAACACGATATTTATCGTACGAGCACCATATTTTCCTCATCAGTTTAATTATAATTAACATGGTTTAACTGCTTAAAATCTATGATAAGCTGTTATTTTATTAAATTTATTTATTTTTTTAAAATTTATTTGTATTATAAGATTAATGAATTAAGGGTTTAAATTTTCTTTCTGCATGTCCAGTGACAATTTAAAAATAGCTGTACCATTATTATACCCTTAAGGTTGGCAACACTTTATGGTATGTTGTTGATTTATGAATCAGCTGGACGACCTCGTAAGACATATTTGCTGCGAACATTGCTCTTATGTAAATAAGCACACCTGGTCTGAAAGCTCTACGAACCTTGAGTTACTATATCTACTCTCAACTAAGGTAAAAATGTAAAGCCTACATGTGGACCGCCATCTTGCCCCTCTGCTCCTCATGCTCTGTGTAAGGCCATGGTAACCAATCAAATCCTCTCTTCACCAGTTATACGTTTTTCAGCTGACTATAACACATAGCTTAATTGTGAATAGAGTATTTGAATGGTTACCTGAGGAAAATTGCGGTCAGCTTAATTGCAGGCTTCACTTTTTCATCCCAGACGAGAGCTCTAAAATAGATTAACCTCGTTGGATAAAACCCAACAATGCCAGCAACTTTTGGTATTATTGTGCTAATTTTGAAACTACACGGTTTTGTTTCCATGAACATTATTGTTTAGCTTTTTAGCACACCCGATTCTTAAAACGGCGATCACATGAGAAGAACAAAATGAGTAAATCATCAAAACAGCAAACGAACTATATATATTGCATAAACGAACAAAACAAATATACAAGCAATAAGTGAAACGCCACCCCACGACGGCGCGACGAACGGAACGGATTCCCATGCATGGATACAAAATAACATAGTACTGTACATAGTGACTTAGGGACATAGTGTAATTGTACAAAAATATGTTTTATAGGATTTCTGGCCAGTATATATTTGTTTGATTCGTTCAGTACATATGCCACGAATTAAGGATATTGTTTAAAACACAGCATAAATCACAAATTTATGAAATACCCCAAAAAGATGAAAAGTCACCATGTCTTTCGGTAAAATCCGCCAAAAAATACCCGAAGACCAAACAAATCCGCCAATTTGACGTAATTACGCCAACAACGGCAATACTGCAACAAACAGACAACGGACGATCCAATTTCAATAATGTGTAATGGTTCAAGCAACGGGTTCAAGCCGGCAGCGGCATAGAGTATAGAACTCATTCGGTAGCGGTTGCTTCGCGTACAGCATAGAGTACATTTTACTTTGTTAAACTTTTGGTAACTGAAAAAACTATAAACACATTTATAATGACTGCATTGAATTTAGTTTACTTTTGACCAGATCCAGATACAAGCATAGGCTACATAGGCGGATTTATGTGCTGTATTCCTCTAGGCACAACTAGTGGTGCGGGCCCTTAGCGCCCAGGTCGGTCGGTGACTTGTTTCATCCAGTTGTTTCAGGCTGTTGTAAGTATTTTTGTGTGGTGCCGGCCCTTAGGTGCACGCCAGTTTAGCCTATGCTTAAATCATACTACTGTAGTTAGTCTATTCTTAAATCGGGCCTTACACAGGCGCGCACCTAGAGGCCCGCACTACAAGGGGGCCGCACCATACAAAAAATCCACACATAAAAACACACATAAAAGCATTTAAAAAGAGAAACTCGGTAACCCAAAGATTTACACAAATAACTATAACTCCCATTTTCCTGTATTTTTAAAAGAAGGATAATCCTTAAAAAAAACTTCAGGTTCAACTACATTGGGATTTATTTGCCTTGACCAATAGGGGAATATTTGTAATTTTCTACTATTATTTATTGGCCTAAATTACAACAATTTTATACTTGTTTATTATTATAATTATTTAAATATAACATTTCCCTCCCCTCCCCCTCCCCGCATCTTGCTCTTTAGAATGAAGAGATTTGTTATCCAAATAACAATTTATAATTTACAGGTCTTATCTTTTCAGACATTTGTTCTATTAAATGTTATAAAGTTTACAACATACATCAGGTAAATAGTGTACTAAGATAACCGAACCATGAGCATGGCTAATTGTAGATTCATATATCTAGCTGTTCTTTGAGACGTTGCATTTGATACCCTGTGAGAAAAAGTCTATTTCAGTGATCTGGGTCCTATCGTGCAAGTATGAGTCGGTCCAGTCAAGAGAAACCTCAGTAATCCCGAGGGCTGCAGCATTTTCAACCAAGATGACGGGGTCAACGCAGTCGAAAGCCTTCGACAGATTAGTTAAGCATCTATAGCTGTTTATGTATTCAGTTCCTTAACTAATTAAATTCAAAGAAGAAATGCTATTCAGAAAAATAAAAGTTGTATTTTGCACATCAACCCCAGTTCCAATCTTTTTATAAACAAAAAAAAACATTAGAAATAATGAAACATATGATCTGTTTTAAGTTAAAATCACTGGTGAATAGTCAGTTGCCACCCCCGCGGCGACCGGAGGTCAGGGCCTTTTGAAGCTAACTTGACTTCCTGATCGGGTGGTGTAGTTTGGAAGCACTGTAGTTTCTTTATTGTCTGGAGGCTGCACAGCAAGAGAAGGTTTGGTGTTGAGGGTCTTGGGAGGGGTTTCTGAATCTTTTTGTGGCTCATCAGCCAACATATAAGCGGGCTTTACTCTGTCGATGCTCACCTTGGACTTTTGTCCGTTAATAGTAAAAGATACGGTCTTTTCATCACGGTTAAACACTTGGTAAGGGCCTGCGTAAGGGGGTTGTAGAGATTTCCTCACCGTATCATCCCTAAGGAAAACATGAGAGCACGTTTTAAGGTCCTGGAAAACAAAGGTGGTCGGTTTTCTGTGACTAGATCCAGGTGTAGGACGGAGATTAGACATGTGGTGACGGAGCTGCACGACGAAATCCGAAGGATCCTTTTGTTGATGAGGACCGCTTGGTGCTACAATGAAGTCTAAGTGGTTCACCATACACCAACTCAGCTGATGATGCCTTGAGATCTGGTCGAAACGCAATGCGGACTCCGAGTAAAACAACTGGCAAGGCTTGAAGCCATGTAGTTTCTGGGTGGCACAAGATCGCAGCCTTAAGTTGCCTATGGAAACGCTCGATCTTTCCATTAGAACATGGATGTGTTACATACAAACTATTTTATTTTAATCTAAGAAAACACACTTTACTCTTGTTACATATTGCTTGTATGAACTCTATCTTATTTATTTCTATTCACATTCAATTGTGTCAATTATAGTAATGCAGAGCGAGTGTTGCTGGGCCCAAAAACACTCGTGGATCTCTGATTTAGTTGTGGGTTGCTTGAAAGAAGAATCTGATTGCAAGAAACTATTTTATTCAAATCTGAGCAAAGACATTACAACATATACAAAATTAAATTAGAGCCGGAAAAGAGTATTTTAAATTAATGTAAAATAGATCACCTTAGAGGTTATGGCTTTGGTCAATTTCTGGCCTTTTTAGTTTTAATATTTTTTTTGTATTTTGTGTTTAAAATTACCAAAAGCAGTTTTCGAGTTAAAGTGTCACAATGTGATAATCCGGAATTCCTAGTTAATCAAATGGCGGTTTATTAAAACAAGCGAGTGGTCGGGAATAAATAATAATATATTAGTCCTCCTAACTAAGCCTCCTGACCTCCGACACACTCTATCCTCCTATATCTTTTTACCACCAATTTAAATTATACATTCATATGATTCATGATTAACTTATTTATAATATGATGTGGTTCCTGATCTGAGCTCTGAACTGCTGCTTAATTAATTTTACTCTTTTTTTTTTGAAATCAACCAAACAGTAACACTCTGTTCTATGAATACTAAATTTCCTAGAATTTTGTATTATACTTAATTTCCAGCTCTTACAATTATTTTAGTTTTGAGACAATTGATTTGAGTTTAAATATTTTCCAAAAGTTTTCTTGCTTAATACAAATTAATTCTTGTACAGGAAAAAATATCTTTAAGTTAAATTATGACAAATAGAGAGTTGCTATAAATGATTTGTGAATACGATATTACATCAAATAATTAACAAAGATAAATGAATTTAAACTTAACAATTATTAAACTTTGATCAGTACCAGTTATGACATGTGCTCTATGAAATATGACCAAGTATGTAAAACTAATAAATATTACTCACATGAACATTGTAGAATATTACATACACAAAACGCTCACAATATTAATACACTGTAACACTACTATGCACTTAATATTAATAATACCAGTTGTTTAATTTATTCCCCGTAAAACGACAAGAATGGCAGTGTTAAAACCTGCTCTTAGCACGTGTAATTTTGAAAAGTTTTAATTAATTAAATAATACGAATGTGATTGTACCGCGAATTTCGGCCTTTTCTTTAAAACAATTCGCGAAATAGAAAACGTATGGGATGCACCCCGTTAACAAATCGACGAACTTTTGGAATCGGCAAATAAACGCGGTATTGAATTTAGAAAAAGGTTTTAGATGATGTTACACCGAATGGTTCCGAGCTAAGAGAGCGAGAAGCCGCAGTCGTCCAGTTTTATGAGCGAGGCGGGTCACGTGACTGCATTGTTGTCAGTTACTCCTGTACGCGGTAGTGCCTTCTAGATGTTTCTGATACGGCGGCAAGTTTGAGTTTGAACTTGTAACAGATGTCAGCTGCAGGTGCTATGACGATCAATGCCTAATGTCATACTAAGGCGACAAAACAAATCAGACTCAAACTGTCTTCCTTGATCTGAAGTAATCCGGGATGGCGTACCAAAACGAGAGATCCAGCAGTTAATAAGTGCTTCTGCAACTTCTTGGGCTGTTATACCTTGCAGTGGCCAAACTTCAGGCCATCTCGTAAACCTATCTACAACTGTGAGGCAATATCGATAAGGGCCAGCAAGAGGAAGTGGTCCTACGAGATCAATATGTATATGTTAAAAACGGGACAAAGGTTGAATAAAACTACGAGTTAGAGAGTGAACATGTCTAAATACTTTAGCTCATGAGCAATACTGACAAGTGCGGGCCCAATTGCGGCAATCTTTTTGTATGTTAGGTCACACAAAACATTTTGAAATAAGCACCACAGAGGCTTATACCAGGATGACTCAGTACATGTAAGGAGTTAAATACACTAGGTCTATATTGCTCAGGAACATAAGGACGGCGTGTCGATGGTGTGACGTCACAGTAGATCTATTTATCTGAACCAGGAATGGTTATGAGTTTTATTTGGAGTGAAGTGTTCCCTGAAAGGAGATCTTGTAATTCAGCATCATCCTTTTCAGCGCTTGCAAGGGATTGCAAGTCAATAGGAATGGGAGAGTTTACAGCTTCAACACGTGACAATGTATCGGCGACAATATATGTAGAACCAGAGATGTGTTGAATATCAGTTGACAACTGTGAAATAAAAGTAAGCTGATTGAGTTGGATAGGAGGCAGTTTATTATCTCGTTTTTGCTGGAAAGCATAAATTAGGGGCTTATGATCTGTAAAGATAGTGAAAGGTTGTGCTTCGAGTACATGCCGAAAATGTACAGTAATGTTGTATAGATAGCATACAATTCACGGTAATAGGCCGGCCAGTCCGTTTTGCTTTTCGTTAAGTTTGTGAGAAAATAATGCTAAGGGTTGCCAGGAAGACTCTGTAAATTGCTGCAGGCAGGCACCCACAGAGATTGCAGACACATATGTAAACAATCCAAGATGAGCTTCAGAATCAGGGTGATTGAGCAATGTAGCATTGGCAAGGTTTTCTTTACACTTAGTAAAAGCTTCGTCTAAGTCCTCGTTTCAGTTCACAGGTTGGGAGCCTTTAAGTCCAGCAAGCGCGCCGTGGAGGGCGGACTGATATTTAGCTGCATTGGAAATAAAGCGGCGATAGAAATTCATCATACCCAGAAACTTACGAAGATCACGAGCAGTCTGTGGTCTTTTAAACTGTATTGACACGATCTGGCAAAGGTTTAGTTCCAGCTGCAGATACTTCGTAGCCAAGAAAAGTGACTGCAGAAGATGCAACGACACTCTTTTTAACATTTACTAGAATGCAATCGTCAGAGAGACGTTTAAAGAGGATGTTCAGATGCTTCATGTGTTCTTCCTGATTGCGAGGCGATATCAGAATATCAGGCAGATATCAGATTGCGAGTCTTCGATGTATGCAAAACATAAATTTAGACCAGAAAGAACTTCATCAATAAACCTTTGAAATGTCTGTCCAGCATTTTGAAGTCCAAATCCCATAAAAGGAAACTCAAACAATCCAAACGGAGTAGTAATTGCGGTTTTGGGAATATAATCAGGATTTACAGGGATCTGAATGTAGGCTTTAACTAAGTCAATTACACTAAATACAGTACATCCATGTAAGCAATGACCAAAGTCGTGTATATGTTTTACAGGATACCGGTCAGGAATTGTCCTGACGTTGAGTGCACGATAGTCTCCACATGGGCGCCATCCATCGGCCTTCTTGGGAACCATATGGAGAGGAGAAGCCAAAGGACTATCAGAACGACGAGCAATATCTTCTTGAACCATTGAGTCAAACTCTGACTTAGCTATTTTAAGACGGTCGGGAACAAGACGACAGGGACGACAAAACACTGGCGGACCTTCAGTTGTCCGAATATAATGTAAAGTTGAATGTCGAGCATTCCGAGGCAATCCAAATGGGTGGATTAACTCTGGAAAAGCTGCAAAAATCTCATGATGGGGAGTATTTTCAGAGAGAGCCTTTACACTGGGTTGAGAGTTCTGAGCCGGTTGGCAGAAAGTCACAAAAATCGTTGTTCCCTCAACAAGACGTTTATTACGACAGTCTGGCAAGAGATTGAAATAAGCCAAAAAATCAGAACCAATAATTGACAGGTGTACATCAGCTACAATGAAGCGCCATGTCAAAGAACGGCGAAACCAAAATCTAATGTAAGGTTTATAAACCATAATTACATATAGATGAGTTATTTGCCACATTCAGTGTGTAGTCAGTCGTGCAGCGTAGATCATGTAGAGTCGTTTAGGAAAACAGCAGAGATCAGATCCGGTGTCAATAAGGAATTGGTTTCGACTAGTTCTAGCAGTTGTGCAGTCCGTTGCCGCCATTACTGACTGCTGCTGGTGTTTTCCTGAAAAGTGCAAGGAAGGATACATTTTGTAGCATTCTTACCGAACTTAGTGTGATACCAGCACTTTTATACGTGCTGATTTGTTTTCTTCCGTGCTATGCTTTGACACTGAACGACTTTGACGGTGACTACGGGACCGATTGTTACGTCTGAAATTTGCGGAGAGTTCCGCAATTTGATCGGAAAGAGAACGAAGTGTATCTAACAAGGCATTACCTGAGTCAGGATATGTTGAGTTTATGGCTGCCAACATCGGGACTGGTGGTTGAGCCATTTCAATGATTTTATCAGCTAATTCAGCCAATTTGTCCAGCGAAAGCTCAAGTTGAGTTTCTAGAATCGCCTGAGCGTGTGGAGGTAGGCGCCGTAACCAAAGCTGACGAAGAAGGTTGTCCTGAGGAGTCGAGAATCTAGCTAGGGAGCGTAGATGACGTAGGAATTGTGACGGTTTTCTATCACTTAATTTTTCATCACTGACAAGTTGCCGTACTCGCTGCTCCTCTGATGCCGACAATCGTTGAATCAGTTGAGATTGGAGAACTTTATACTTGTCTGTCTCCAGTAAGTTAGTGATGATGACCTCTACTTTGGTTGCGTAGTGAGTGTCTAGTTGTGCCACGACGTAATAGAATTTAGTTTAATCGCTAGTAATTCCAGATATTATGAATTGAGATTCTGCTTGTGAAAACCAGAGACTTGGTATATCTGCCCAAATGGAGGTAACCTCACAGCAACCCGATTTACAGCAGTTACATTTAACTGAGGGATTGCATTATGTTCTCTTGCGATTTTCTGACTCAATTCAACATTTGCACCTCTTAGTTCTTCCAACTGTCTTTCGGTTTGATTTATTATAATGATATCCTAGAAACAAACTTGATAAAAGCAAGTTTAATTTTGAAAAAAAAATGTTGCAGTTAAATTATAGTTGAAAGTAAACTGTAGAAAATCACGTCGGGGTCACTAATTATAGCTGTTTATGTATTCAGTTCCTTAACTAATTAAGTTCAAAGAAGAAAAGCTATTCAGAAAAATAAAAGTTGTATTTTGTAGATCAATCAAAGTTCCAATCTTTTTACAAACAAAAAACAATAACATTAGAAATAATGAAACATATGATTTGTTTTAAATTAAAATCACTGGTGTATAGTCGGTTGCCACTACACATCCAACCACGCTGCCCCACCATCCATGGCTTCAAGGCAGTCCTCAACAAAATGAATGAGGGCTGTTTTAGTTGATTTCTTCTGTCTAAATCCAAATGGTTTGTGAAAGAAAAGTGAGTTTGATTCCAAAAAGAAAGTTATTTGATTGAAAACAACTTTCTTGTAGATTTTTGACACTGCCGGGAGTAGAGAAATCGGACGGTAGTTGGAAACCATCTCCGCTGAGTCTTTTTTGAAAATGGGTTTTATTTTAGATTTTTTTGAAATTTCGGGATTTTTTCCAGTTTCCAAAGAACAGTTTATGATGTGGGCCAAAGGCTCAGCCAATTCATGTTTGCAAAATTTTAGGGTTTTCATTGAACTCCCGTCTACACCACAGGACGTCTTGCTTTTGAAGCGAGTCAGGATCTTCAGGACTTTAGAAGGAGTGCAGAGTGCGAACCTTGAGAGGCGATCCGCAGATTCCATTTTAAAACCAGAAAATTGTTTGGTACTCGTTCCCAATGAGATTTTATTTTTTGATTTATTTGGACTTTACCTATCGCTTCTAGTGTTTAAAACTACATTACGTTTCGGGAGGTAAGGAAACTCCTCCCGTTATCAAGTGAACCCTACTTACATCTAAATATCAAACTCTTACACCTAACTAACACCTAACTCTTACACCTAACTAGGTTGTTTCATCTGTGGAGGCCACGATGCAGAACAGGTAATGTATTGTCAGTTTTTCATTTGTTCGTATATATAAATGTTGTGTTAGTGTATTGTATTCGATTTTTTGTATATATATTTGTTATCTTTCTGTTAGTCAAATTAAATTGTAAAGGAAAATATTTAAAAAAATGTAGGTTAGTTAGGTGTGATATAAATTTTGTGTTAGTGTATTGTATTTGATTTTTTGTTATCTTTGTGTTAGTGTAAATTAGAATGTAAAAGAAAAATCAAAAAAATCCAAAAAAATGTAGGTTAGTTAGGTGTAAGAGTTTGATATTTAGATGTAAGTAGGGTTCACTTGATAACGGGAGGAGTTTCCTTACCTCCCGAAACGTAGTGTAGTTTTAAACACTAGAAGCGATAGGTAAAGTCCAAATAAATCAAAAAATAAATTCAAATCCATCGCTATTATGAGTTTCAAAAATACACCCAATGAGATGTCCAAGGCAGAATGGGCAAAAAAATTGTTGAACAGATTGCTGACTTGCTTAGGTTCAGTAGTAACTTGCTGTTATAAGAATAAAGTATTATTAGTCATTATTGTTCACAAATCAACAATCAACATTACAACTCTGAGCAATGAACGGGAGAAGGAGAATACGAGATATGCTGCATTTAACTTCACTGGAGAAAAACACAGAATATTACAAATCGATTTAAGAAGTATGGAGTAGAAGAAGTATCCGTAGCCTTCAAAACGCAAAACACCATGAGTAAAATCCTGCATCCAAAAATAGAAGATTGTGATAAGTTTGATAAGCCCAGTGTATATAAAATCAGTTGTAATGATTGTGATCATTTTTACGTTGGTCAAACTGCTAATTTTGTAAAAAGATACAAGAATCATGTTTCAGCATGGAAAAACCGAAAACCGGAAAGATCGAATGTTGTAAAACACCTCCTGGAAAATGGCCACATCTTGGGAACAATTGAAGAAAATTTAAATATTCTCGATTTGTGTAAGAAGTGAAATGTAATGAATGCATGGGAAGAGTTGTTTATTTTCAAGGAAAAATAAAAATATAGGGATAAATTGATTAATGAACATGTCAACTTTGACTCTGGTGGTACTTATCATCGCAACTTGTTTCCGATAGCCAATAGTTACCTGTTACCTGTTACCTCCTTCGTACGTCCCGTAGACCCAGAGGCATGGGACCCGTCATAATTAACTATCTCTAAGGTTGTCGAAGACCGACGTTGTCCAATCAGGTGCTACAAGGTGAGTATTAGTGCTTTGGAATGTCTCAATGAAAATGAAAAAGAAAAGGAAAAAAGGACCCGTTCAGGAAGAAGTCAGAAAAAATATAGAAATCAGGAAAATTGTGGCAGATCATAATAGCTCTTCTCAATAAGATGTTGCTTTAAATTTGTCCTGAACTTCTTAATGTCACTGATTTTTTTAATAGCTGAGGGAAGTTTTGAAAAATATTTCAAGCCAGCATAACATGGTTTCGATTCATAAAGCTTTAAATTGTGCTGTACAGACGGATTTACATTATGGTTTCTAGTCAAATATGAATGTTGATGAGCCTGTATCTGATTGGTTTCCTTACCATATAGAATTGTTTCGTAAATATAAAGAGATGGAACGGTGAGGATCTGCAACTCATTGAACTTCTCCCTACATGAATCGCCAGGCCGAAGCCTAGAGATACATCTAATTGTTTTTTTCTGTATTATGAAAATTCGTCTAAGATTCAATTTACTAGACAAGCCCCAAAGCACTATCGAATACCTTAAATGACTTTCGATCAAACTAAAATAGACTAATCTACTTAATTAAAGCTAAATTATTAAAGGCGGTCAGATTTCTAAGAAAAAAAAACATTCGAGGTTAAAATAGATGCCAATTCATCAACATGCTCTGACCACCTAAGACCATCATCCAATCTCACTCCCAAATAGTCCACTGAAGAAGATTCCTCGAGCATCTCTTCATCCAAAAGCACAGAAAGTGCCAGGAAGTCAGCCCTATCTAGACATTTTTTCTTTTGAGCTGCAGTTATGAACATGTATTGGGTTTTTTTAGAGTTAATATGCAGGTTAATTTCAGAAAAGTATTGAGAAATACTGTTGAGCTGGCCAAAAGTATCTCTTTCAAGTTCCGTTATGTCTCGGTTTTTCATGAATAAGGACGTATCGTCGGCAAAAATTGATTGTTAAAGAATGTTGCGGAATAGAGCTTGAAAAAGAAATGTCATTTATATAAATTAAAAAAAGAACTGATATATATTAGTATTCACCATTTTGTTTCTGATGTTATTCTCTGATTGGGCCTGATGATGACCAGTGTAACTGGTTGAAATCGATCGCCTTGTACCATCTTTTGTGTATATTTTACCGACTTGTATGTAAGTACAGTATAAGTGTAAATATAATTTTAGGGAATTTCCTCTATAGGGAAGAAGCTATTACCGTAGGTCTCATGGTAAGACTTAAGCCCGAGACCATGATAACTTTATGTTTTGAGGACCCCAGATGCCAAAAACACTATTCGTTCAAAACACTATGTATATTTATATATGCCCGTGTTGCGTTTATATATATATATATACACACACACACACATATATATATATATATATATATATATATATATATATATATACTGTATGTATATGTCCGTGAATATGATAACTTGAGTTAAAAACGTCCGATTTTGATGAAATTTGGCTCAAATGTGTAAAGTGACATTCATGACTTTAAGTTCGATAACCAGAAAAATCAGACCATGGGAAAGGGGGTTTATGGGGTTTCAAAATTGTCCAAAAATCAGTTTTTTGCACTTTTCACACTGAAATTTTTAAAACACACAATTTTTGTTTGAACCATTTTGTAGAGCTTAAAAAAACAAATAATACAGTATTTTGAATCATTAACCTAGGTTAAGTGGTTGCGGAGAACCAAAAAACGTTTTCATAAAATCTCCCATGTTAATCTTATGGGAAAATTATTTCGAGCATTTCCTCAATTAATTTTTCTGTAAATTTCACATTTGCTTTTACCAATCAGTATAGCTCAACAAAACAATCATTTTGGTTTTTAAATTGTGATTCTACGCCCAACCGTTGCCGAGATATTCAAAGTGCTAAACACAGTATGTTGTTCAATGTTATCCTTATGGAGAATATTTAAAATTTGATATCTTGATTATTTATGAACGTATATTGACGAAACTTGGTATGTGGATTCACCTAGTACTGGTATATTGATATTTGCACAAAAAATTGATTTTTTGTTGATTATCCTCGTAGCAGCAAACCTACATAATCACTCCTAATGTTATTCTTATGGAGAATACGTAAAGCTTTACATCTCCCTTAATTATGAAAATAAATTATTAAAACTTGTTATGTAGCTTCACCTGGTTGAGTTATATTGATAATTGCGAAAAAAATACATTTTTATCTTCCTCGTTGCAGCAAACCTGCGTTCTCAGCCCTAATGTTATTCTTATGGAGAATAAATAAAATGTGATATATCAGTTATTTATTTATGTATTTTTATGAAACTTGGTAACTGGCTTTATGTGGTAGTAAGAAATATATTCATGCTAGGAAATTCGCTGAGCACGCAGGTTTGCTGCGACGGAGGTATTTAGTGTTGTAAGACGTAGTTTATTTATTCTGTTTAAAAATCATCAAGGATTAGCATTTGGTAAGTAAAATGGAAAATTTAACCGAGTGAAATAATCTTATACATCTTAAACTTACTGACACTGTTCTAAAAATAAATTAAGAATCACCCTATTCTAACAAGAAATAACAATTCAATTGCAAAAATATGCCTAATCTGTGTGAATAAGCATAACAAAATGTCTTGTTTAGCGGTGAGGGGGTTGGAAAGGGGGGCAGTGCCCCCCCCACTAACGTGAAGGAAATGTTATTGTAATATATGAAAAGTCACAGAAATCACGATCACGACCATTTTCGCCCCTCCAATAAAAATACTGAAATTTGCCTATGACTCCAACTATAAATATCCATAACTCAATAACGAAAACTATATGGAGGTGCTAAAAACAAATTAAACTTAAATGAGATAAGTAAAACTATAAGACTGTACATAAACTCAAAACGTTTTGTTTATTGACAATTTTGGACAAATAAACTTATTATAGTGTGCAATAAGTATCTTTGTATTCTATACTTACAAAACAATTACATATTAAACACAAGACATGAGTATAGTTTTTGTTAAACAATGGAAGTAGTTTTAATGAGGTACTTTGGTATTATACGGATGCCACCCTTATACAGCGCGCTGCGGCAGTTATGTTAGGATGGGTTATCATAAAAAAGATTGCAGGACTTTCCTTGTTTCGTTACGAATCGAATGATACCTGATGAGTCATACTTCCGGCCGCCAAACCCCCTCCAAATAGGCCAAGGTCGGGTCGTTGACCGGAGCGCGCTCATCACCTGTCACCGCCTGTATCTGGGTCAGTGTCATGAGTGATTTATTGCCGTGCACTACGTTACATTTGTTTTCATAATGAGTGACGTTCTTTTGATGTGGGATTTACCTCGAAATGAAGAGTAAACCGTACGTATTTTTATGATAACCCATCCTAACATAACTGCCGCAGCGCGCTGTATATTTGGCGGAGTACATGTGGCGATCGGGTGTGGCTGCTAGCGGCGGCGACGCATTCAACACGATCCTAGCGGACATCGCTGCCTTTTGGGAGGCACAACACAAAGACCGCTCATCAGAATGATGTAAAATTTGTACAGTAAGTCAATAAAAGTACGTTTTTTCGAATTATGTAGTTATCCTTTGTATCCGGTAAAAATTTAACCTCCAAAAATAGTGACATCCGTATAATACCAAAGTACTGAAAAGGTATATATCACTAACTACAAATATCAAGTTCAACTCAAAAATGGACTGAAAAATACTTACTAACGTGTTTTAGAAAACACGTGTTCTTAAAATGCGTCCAGTTTTAAAACGAATGTATTATCATCTGCGTTGTTGTATATTACACAAAAACTAATACACTGCCGTTTTTGAAAATGTGTCTGTTAATACTTCAAAGTTTAAATTCTTAACTATGATGGATTCTGAAAACTTAAACTACGGTAATAAGTTAGCCGATCGTCGGGCGTGCGCAGATCGACAGTTCTGTTGGTAGGCGCAGCTGTTTGGAGCGGCCCGGCAGGCGCGACGGACACCTCTCATTCTACGCATTATATCGATATACTGAGTATTGTAGGATATAAGGCTCAAAACGCTGTACACACTTCGAATTGTAACTTAAACAGTTGCCATTTATAGACAAATTTCTATATTTCACATTTTAATAACTGAGGTCCTTCTCGGGAACTCAAAACAAATAAATCATCACTTAGGGAGGAAATATTTAAATTTTGGTTCCTAATGCACCCCATGTGCCTTTTAAATCCCCCCAAATTAAATTAATAGAGTATTTGATTTGGAACTAAAAGCTGAAGGGCGTTTAGTATTAAGTCACGCGTAGTAATGACACAACCGATTGTAACTAAATTGAACCATAAATAGAAAAATGTGTCAGAAGAAATATTTAGAAAACATAATATTTTAAAATATTGTGGGGCACATCTCTTGTACATGGATTGTAGATTAGGGCACATATTTTTATTAACATCCCGTTTGAAATGAGCGTTAAAATATCATTTAGATTGGATAGAACCTTATTGAAATATTGACTCATAAATTAGCCTTTTGGGGGAAAACCACGGACATTAACAATTGCAAAGCAAAATTAAATATTTATAGGGATGCATGTATTTTTTTAAATAGTAAATGCTACTAGAAAATACATATTCAAAAGTGTTTCACAAGTTTCCAGCAACTACAGTTTTATTTCCGTTTCAACGGGGGCTCATGTCACGAAACATTTTGCGTGTCTACCATAGAACAACCTGCTTCCTCCATAAGGTCAAAGTTAACTTTCAAAGTTCGTCCCTCCTTATTAGCGAATTTCCCCTATAGGGAAGAAGCTATTACCGTAGGTCTCATGGTAAGACTTAAGCCCGAGACCATGATAACTTTTCATTTTGAGGTCCCCAGATGCCAAAAACACCATTCGTTCAAATTTTTATATATGTATATATATATATATATATATATATGTCCGTAAGCACGATAACTCTCGTAAAAAAGGTCCGATCTTAATGAAATTTGGTACAAATGTGTAAAGTACCATTTATTTGAACGAGTTCGAAAACCAGATGAATCGCACCATCCGAAGGGGGGTTTTTGGGGGGTTTTGTACCCCAAAAATGTGTTTTTTGGGGTTTTCACATGTAATTTTAATTTAAATCAAATTTTAATTTATACCATTAAATTCAGCTTAAAAAAACAAACAATTTGGTACTTTGATCATTGCTCTACGTCAATTGGTTACCGAGATATTAAAAGTGCTAAACACAGTACGTTGTCTAATGTTATTCTTATGGAGAAAAAGAAAAATTGTATATCTCGCTTATTTATGAACGTAAACTGGCAAAATTTGGTATATGGCTTTATTTGGTTGTGGTCTATTGATATTTGCACAAAAATCTAATTTTTGCCCGATAGTTCCCGTAGCAGCAAAACTGCATACTCAGCCCCATGTTATTCTTATGGAGAATAATTAACGTGTTATCTCCTTTAATTATGAACATAAATTAATAGAACTTGGTATGTGGCTTTACCTAGTTGAGTTATAATGATATTTGTATAAAAGCCCATTTTTAGTGTTCCTTATTTCAGCAAACCTGCATACTCAGCCGCCATGTTATTCTTATGGAGAATAATTAAAATGTCATAAATCGTTTATTTATGAATGTATATTGATGAAACTTGGTATGTGGCTTTATGTGGTATTAAGATAAATTAATATGCATTGGAAATTCGCTGAGGTTTGCTGCTACGGGGGTATTATTGTTATATTGTAGTTCGTATATGTTGTTTTGCTCATTTAAAAGAGCAAAAAATACCTAACGATTTCAATGAGCAAAATGTCGATATCCTAAGTAATAATCGTTGAATAAAATTCCAAAATATTCAATATTTACGATTTTTATATATGAAATATTTAGTGGTATCAAAATATTTCTAACTGGAATCACTAGGTAATTTTACTTCTTTAAATTAACCATAAACCAATGTTTTTTAATATCCATTAATGACGGATGTACTTTGGCCTATTGAGACGCAGGTAGAAGCCGGCGACTGGAGTCCCCTGTTCAACTGGTGGGTTAAAGTTTCAATTCAACAGTGTGTCTTACAGTGAACAAATGTTATCAAGGAACTTAAAGACATAAATCTTAATTCTAATAAATTTCCCAGATTAATTATAAACAAAGCGAAATTGAGTTTCAAGTATAACAAATGTAAAACACAATGCATGTCGGACACACTAAAAGTTATATTTCATATTTATTACGTATGTTTCATTCGACATACAACCGTCCTTACATTTTTGAATGTTTTTGACAATCCGTAACCAAAATCATTCCTAATTAAACCGAACAGAGACATTTATAAAAATGCGTTTAGAGCCAACAAGAGTCAAAAATAGCGCCAGAGAGCGATCAGGTAAATGTATTATGAGAACATAGAAGTAACCAGCAGAGTGATTTTACCGGCTATCAATTCGTTAGATTGCCGGATTGACACTTCTCCTCAGGTCGAGAAGCAATTTCATGGAACAAATACTCACTTAAAAGTGATGAAGCGTCCGTTCTAAGGCCGGTATTTGTAAATTTGTCTGTTTAATTGGCCCATTAAGCGTAGTCAATGGTTAATGAATCTGGCGCAGCGGCGCGGTGCTAGACTGGCCGTGAAATGCGAGTGTCGCTATTTGTGGCTCCCACCGCTGCCGTCGCACCGCAGAACCGCCCATCACGAACTGAGACGTTCGAACCCCCACCACCATCACAATCTGAGGATCCTCTCTACTCTGAGACGTTCGAACCCCCGCCACCATCACAATCTGAGGATTCTCTCTACTCTGAGACGTTCGAACCCCCGCGACACCATCACAATCTGAGGTTTCTGTCTACTCTGAGACGTTCGAACCCCCGCGACACCATCACAATCTGAGGATCCTCTATAATCTGAGACGTTCGAACCCCCGCCACCATCACAATATGAGGATTCTCTCTACTCTGAGACGTTCGAACGCCCGCGACACTATCACAATCTGAGGTTTCTCTCTACTCTGAGACGTTCGAACCCCGCGACACCATCACAATCTGAGGATTCTCTCTACTCTGAGACGTTCTAACCCCCGCGACACCATCACAATCTGAGGATTCTGTCTACTCTGAGACGTTCGAACCCCCGCGACACCATCACAATCTGAGGATCCTCTCTAATCTGAGACGTTCGAACCCCCACCACCATCACAATATGAGGATTCTCTCTACTCTGAGACGTTCGAACGCCCGCGACACTATCACAATCTGAGGTTTCTCTCTACTCTGAGACGTTCGAACCCCCGCGACACCATCACAATCTGAGGATTCTCTCTACTCTAAGACGTTCGAACCCCCGCGACACCATCACAATCTGAGGATTCTTTCTACTCTGAGACGTTCGGACCCCTGCGACAACATCACAATCTGAGGATTCTCTCTACTCTGAGACGTTCGAACCCCCGCCACCATCACAATATGATGATTCTCTCTACTCTGAGACGTTCGAACGCCCGCGACACTATCACAATCTGAGGATTCTCTCTACTCTGAGACGTTCGGACCCCCGCGACACCATCACAATCTGAGGATTCTCTCTACTCTGAGACGTTCGGACCCCCGCGACAACATCACAATCTGAGGATTCTCTCTACTCTGAGACGTTCGGACCCCCACGACACCACCACATTCTGAGGATTATCTCTACTCTGAGACGTTCGGACCCCCGCGACACCATCACAATCTGAGGATTCTCTCTACTCTGAGACGTTCGGACCCCCACGACACCATCACAATCTGAGGATTCTCTCTACTCTGAGACGTTCGGACCCCCGCGACACCATCACAATCTGAGGATTCTCTCTACTCTGAGACGTTCGAACCTCCGCGACACCATCACAATCTGAGGATGCTCTCTACTCTGAGACGTTCGGACCCCCACGACAACATCACAATCTGAGGATTCTCTCTACTCTGAGACGTTCGAACCCCCGATACACCGCTCATCTCATCACAACCACAGATAATCTAATCAAACTGTTCAACCATTTACCAGATCAAAGAGTTGCATGTGCAAAGTTTTAAACTAGTTATTAAGAAATATTGATTGAACAAATGTTTCTACCATTTGGATGAATATTATGACACAACTTATGTCTAAGTAATTTAAAATTATATGTTGACGCAGCCTATACAACATTGTATATTTTGTACAATTTTTCGATGGAATAAAGAATATTTGATTTGATTTGTTTAATATTTTCGTGAATTATTTCCGCAGGCAACATCTTTGTGAATAATTTAATATCAGAAACAAATCGTTTTTGTGAACAATTTAATATAAGAAATATATAGTTTAGCCATGTTTTTATATTTGTTACGGAACATAATATAAAACGCTACACAAATAAACAAATAGGCCGCCACCACGGGTAAAAACATGTGCCAGTTATAGGGTTAAGTCTGTGTTCTGTATTGTGTTGTTATTGTTTAGTTTACGAAAGTTGCTGTAGCCATATGTGGTTTATTTTGTCTATTTCACTTTGTATTTGCGCTCTGTACCATAGAAAGTTCATATCTCAGCTACACCGCTAATCTCATCACGAAACGATGCTCTCTTCATGAGACGTTTATATCCCCCACACCGTTCATCCGATAGAAGACTCTTCATGAGACGTTTATATCCCCCACACCGTTTATCCGATAGAAGACTCTTCATGAGACGTTTATATCCCCCACACCGTTCATCCGATAGAAGACTCTTCATGAGACGTTTATATCCCCCACACCGTTCATCCGATAGAAGACTCTTCATGAGACGTTTATATCCCCCACACCGTTCATCCGATAGAAGACTCTTCATGAGACGTTTATATCCCCCACACCGTTCATCCGATAGAAGACTCTTCATGAGACGTTTATATCCCCCACACCGTTCATCCGATAGAAGACTCTTCATGAGACGTTTATATCCCCCACACCGTTCATCCGATAGAAGACTCTTCATGAGACGTTTATATCCCCCACACCGTTCATCCGATAGAAGACTCTTCATGAGACGTTTATATCCCCCACACCGTTCATCCGATAGAAGACTCTTCATGAGACGTTTATATCCCCCACACCGTTCATCCGATAGAAGACTCTTCATGAGACGTTTATATCCCCCACACCGTTCATCCGATAGAAGACTCTTCATGAGACGTTTATATCCCCCACACCGTTCATCCGATAGAAGACGATAGTTCTTTTGTTTTTTACCTCGATACGTTTGGACTCCCAGTACACCACTAGATCTTCTTACGAGCTAATAGATGATAACTCGACTTATGTATTACTCTCATTAACAAATACTAGTGCGCGCCCGTCGAAATTCGACAACTACAATTAAGGTTGAGTAATCACACGGTACCCTGTCGGAACAATCACCAACAATGAAACACCTGCAGTTTTTAATATATATATAAACCTACTGAAAATATTTCAAATTATGAAAATTCACCTTTATATATGGCATGATACGGTTAATAAGTCACAATATCACAAAAACAAAAATTAACAGTTCAAATTTTTTTTAAAGCTTACATTTGATGTTTACTACAGACAAAAATAAATCGAACGCTTGATGAGCTGATCAACTGTCTAATGAAAATCACAGACAGGATTATAAACAGCTGTTTGTTGTAAACACAACAGACTATAAATTCCACCAAAACTGTTTGTAGGCATTTACATTTTGTATCATTTAACAAACTTAAAAGGCGAAAATGTTAAATCTGACAATTTTGGGGAGTACCGAAATGTTCAAGCTTCAAATTGGTAAAAATTCCATGACCACACGGTGCCTGGTTTTCTCAAACTAAGGCCGAGTTCCTCGTCAAAAATTATGCCATATGAATAACATGGAGAAATTTTAGGACTTAATTCTTTGTATCATTATCAAACTTAAAGGGAGAAAATGATCAATCTGACAATTTTAGGGAGTATCAGAATGTTCAAGCTTCAAATTGGTACAAATTCCAAATTCCATTACTACACGTTGCCTGGTTTTCTCAAACTAAGTCCGAGTTCCTCAAAATCTTAGATAAAAATCTTCCCTTATGAATAACGTGGAGAGATTTTATGACTTTATACTTTGTATAATTTAATGAACTTAAGGGGAGAAAATGATAAATCTGACAATTTTGGGGAGTATCGGAATGTTCAAACTTTAAATTGGTACAAATTCCATGTCCACACGTTGCCTGGTATTCTCAAACTAAGACCGAGTTCCTTCAAAAATATTCTCCCATTTAAATAACATGCAGCGATTTTTGAAATGTAAATATTTTAAAAACTAAAGTTGTATTTTTGAGTTTTACATATTTATTTTAATCAGCAGTGTAAAAGCTTTAAATCGACACATCGATTGTTCAAATCGGATGAAAAATAACGACGTAGTGGGCCGAAAACGAAATTCCTTAGCTAATTCATTCATTCAAACCTGAGCATTTAATCATTTAACTTCTCTATAGTTGTTATACTAAAATTCGGAAACGCAAAATATCCATATTTAACCTTGTCTATAAATTATGGGTTCGAATACATTTTAATTCCTAAAATAACTAATTTTCACTAACATGTGTCCAGAAAGGGTTAACATGCCGGTTTCGAAGGAAACCTATTAAAAGTGGAATCTTATTTTGCCCTCATTAATTTGGAAATATTTGACAATACCGATAAAGATTTTAGCGAATTTCCCCTATAGGGAAGAAGCTATTACCGTAGTGAGACTTACCATGGTAGTGGTAGTGAGTATTACCATGGTAAGACTTAAGCCCGAGACCATGATAACTTTTTGTTTTGAGGTCCCCAGATGCCAAAAACACTATTCGTTCAAATTTATATATACATACATATATATATGTGTCCGTTACCGCGATAACTTTTGAAAGAAACGCCCGATTTTGATGAAATTTGGCACAAATGTGTAGAGTAACATTTATGACTGAGTTCGAAAACCAGATTGATCGGACTATGGGAAGGGGGTTTTATGGTGGTTTTAAATTTTCGAAAAATCAGTTTCTTGAATTTTTCCCCCTAAAATTAAAAAAAAAAACACTCAATTTTGGTTATAGCCATTTTATAGAGCTTAAAAAAAGAAATAATTTAGTATTTTGAATCATCAACCTAGGTTTAGTGGTTGTAGAGAAAAGTCAAAAAAACGCGTCCATAAAATTGTCCATGTTAATCTTATGGGAAAAAGGTTTTTTGGATTTTCCTCAGATAATTTTACTGAAAACTTGACATTTGCTGATACCAATCAGTTCAGCTCTACAAAACAATCATTTTGATGTTTTAAGTATTGTTCTACGTCCAACCGTTGCAGAGATATTCAAAGTGCTAAACACAGTACGTTGTCCAATGTTATCCTTATGGAGAATAAATAAAACTTTATATCTTGATTATTTACGAATGTATATTGATGAAACTTGGTATGTGGCTTCGCGTAGTACTGGTATATTGATATTTGCACACTAAATGGATTTTTTGTTGATTATCCCCGTAGCAGCAAACCTGCATACTCGGCCCCCATGTTATTCATATGGAGAATAAGTAAAGTTTTATATCTCCCTTAGTTATGAACCTAAATTAATAAAACTTGGTATGTAGCTTCACCTGGTTGAGTTATATTGATAATTGCAAAAATGCACATTTTTTATCTTCCTCGTTGCAGCAAACCTGCGTACTCAGCTCTAATGTTATTCTTATGGAGAATAAATAAAATGCTATATATCACTTATTTATAAATGGATTTTTGTGAAACTTGGTAAGTAGCTCTATGTAGTAGTGAGTCATATATATATGCATTGGAAATTCGCTGAGTACGCAGGTTTGCTGTGACGGGGGTATTTGTTACTGTGATAAATCTGATTAATTTAAATTCAGTATCATTAAAACATATTTTTCCCGGTGAAACATAAGAGTACGTTACAGTATTGGCGATGGTGGTCTCCGACATGCACATGTGTCATTCACATGTATTGACATAATGACGAGCAATAGGTTACGAACAACTTACTAGGAACATCTCCTATCCTAAACTTTCGGTTGTTCAAAGCCAATCTGTCTGATAATTTTAGACTTTTCCATTTATTTTTTAAACGAACTAAACTAGTTTAAATCAGTGTCTTCGGAGCCGCTTAACCGTAACCGGCAACGTGTGACTTCTCCCCCAATTAGAGTTCGAGGGGAGAGAGGTGTTCGCGGCTCTTCAGAACTTCTAATACCCGTGTAATTGGTAGCCAGATGTCCGACAGTTTAGGTGGGGGGGAGCGATAAACACCCGTCTGTCAGTTGGGGCTACTACGCTACGCTATAGCACAAACGCTCTTCGAAAAACTAAAAGTCAGGCTTTCTGTACTTAGACAGTATTTTGATAAATACATTATTAGTGAATTTCCTTTGGAAAGTGAACTATTAGCATGACCCGCACGGTGAAACTTAAGCCCGGGACCACCATAGAAGTTCCTAACGTGACCCCCTGAACACGTTTTGGGGGTCGTTCAAAATTATATATATATATATATATATATATATATATATATATATATATATATATATATATATATGTGTGTTTGCACTCTACCGGTCGCATTTTTTGTCCGATTTACTTCAAATTTGGTAGGGACGTTCCTTTCTGTAATCAGTTGGACAAGTTCGTTGGGCAAAACAATCGGAAAACTCTAAACCCTTTTTTTGGGAATTAATCTTTCAAATTTTGGGTTTTTGGGCCCAAAAAGGGTCATAAAAGCCCCAGATGTAAAATCAATGCATGTAAAAAGATGGGAATTAGTGAGGCGAAACTTTTAAGCCCTCTCTCGTCATTCTATCATACATATTTACCGAGTTATTAAAGAAAATGTGTATCGACTAAACACAGTACATTGTCTTATGGGGATTTTACACTAGAAAAGCCTGTTATTCCTTTGTTGGAGTACTTTTATCATCCCCAGCAACCTCACGCCTACTTTAAAGCCTGACTGGACCTTCGCCTAACCTTATAATGCGCAAAATTGTATTCCCAGCATTGCAGGTAAATAGAACCAGGAGCATCAGAACAGCCAAAAATCAATATTTTCAGATTTGAATAAAAATTGGAATAATTGTATATTTTTAACTGATTTTGAGTTGTTATAGTTTTTTATGTGGAAATTCACTTCCCTCACGTCAGCGTGCTGCGTGCGAACTCGTTTAAAGTTTATATAATTTTCTACTGCACAACCTCATGGCTTCCAACAAATAGTTTTGTCTTACAGGCTACTACAAAAAGATCCAAAGATTGTTTTGAAGTGGAATTCAGCCCCTTATAATGTTACATTGCCTGTCCATATTGACCTCGAGCCTGACCTTGGAACGCTTTAGCGAATTTCCCCTATAGGAAAGAAGCTATTACCGTAGGTAGCATGGTAAGACTTAAGCCCGAGACCATGATAACTTTTTGTTTTGAGGTCCCCAGATGCCAAAAACACTATTAGTTCAAATTTATATATATATGTGTGTGTGTGTGTGTGTGTGTGTGTGTGTGTGTGTGTGTGTGTGTGTGTGTGTGTGTGTGTGTGTGTGTGTGTGTGTGTGTGTGTGTGTGTGTCCGTTACCGCGATAACTTTTGAAAGAAGCGCCCGATTTTTATGAAATTTGGCACAAATGTGGAGAGTAACATTTATGACTTTAGGTTCGAAAACCAGATCGATCAGTCAATGGGAAGGGGGTTTTATGGTGGTTTAAAATTTTCCAAAAATCAGTTTTTTGAACTTTTTACCCTAAAATTGTAAAAACACTAGATTTTGTTTATAGCCGTTTTGTAGAGCTTAAAAACAAACAATTTAGTATTTTGAATCATTAAGCTAGGTTTAGTGGTTGTGGAGAAAAGTCAAACAATGTGTCCATAAAATTTCCCATGTTAATCTTATGGGAATACGGTTTTCCTCAGATAATTTCACTAAAAACTCCACATTTCTTTCTACCAATCAGTCTACCTCTACAAAACAATCATTTTGGCGTTTTAATTGTTGTTTTAGTCCAACCGTTGCAGAGATATTCAAAGTGCTAAACACAGTACGTTGTCCAATGTTATCCTCATGGAGAATAAATAAAATGTTATATTTAGATTATTTATGTATGTATATTGATGAAAGAAACTTGGTATGTGGCTTCAACTAGTTGTGGTATATTGATAATAGCACAAAAAAGTGTTTTGTTGATTTTTCCCGGTAGCAGCAAACCTGCATACTCGGCCCCCATGTTATTCATATGGAGAATAAGTAAAGTTTTATATCTCCCTTAGTTATGAACCTAAATTAATAAAACATGGTATGTAGCTTCACGTGGTTGAGTTATATTGATAATTGCAAAAAACACATTTCTTATCTTCCTTGTTGCAGCAAACCTGTGTACTCAATTATAATGTTATTCTTATGGAGAATAAATAAAATTCTATATATCACTTATTAATGAATGTATTTTTGTGAAACTTGGTAAGTGGTTCTAGGTAGTAGTGATACCCAGTGGCGGATTTAGGGGGGGGGCTATAGGGGCTGTAGCCCAGGGCGGCAAGTTTTTAGGGGCGGCAAATTTACAGAAAATTAATAAGTTTTTTACAAAAGAAATATTGAAACGGGGAACATTTTGACGAAAACGGATAACAATGACAGTGTGCCACCCTTTTAAAGGTAAAGGTAGTAATCAGAGACTAATGTATTACGCTTGCTGTCCCTCACACTGCAGTTCCTCAAAGCAGTCATAATGCATTTGTCATTCATCCGTATTAGCGACAAGACGATTACGCTACAGAGAAAGGGCGGCAAGCCACGAAGCACTGCGCCACTATGACTAAGTCCAACCATAGATTAAACATACTCCTTGTGGTATTAATTCTTAATCTATGGTCCAACTCACGGACTTCCAAGTTTACCCGTACATTCCCATAGAATTACAATTATTTTTTACACAATATCAATAATTACTAAGGCACACGGATGAGAAATGTTGCAACAAAAGAAATTTGAGACGTCAATAACAACATTTAGACTACAATGATATTGTCGATTCATTTTCAAAGTCTAGGTAAAAAAAAGTTATTTCAGCCGTCTTATACTTATCAAAGGCTACCACACATAATTGTTCATTCAGGAGGATATTTTTTTAAATAAAACATCTGACCAAAGACAAATTTTATTTAAAAAAATATCCTCCTGAATGAATGATTATGTGTGGTAGCCTTTGATGGTAAGTATAAGACGACTGAAATAACTTTCTTTGTTACCTAGAGTTTGGAAATGAATCGACAATATCATTGTAGTCTAAATGATGTTATTGACGTCTCAAATTTCTTTTGTTGCAACATTTCTCATCCGTGTGCCTTAGTCGTTATTGATATTGTGTAAAAAATTATTGTAATGCTAATATAATATAATATAAGACTAATATAATTTGTGAAAAGAGGTTTTGATTGGTTGTTGCCATGGGAGCATAGTTGACAAGAGGGTCAAAATGGTGGTCAGCATATGCAGGCTGCAGTTTTTTACTCCGGGCGAGACCTCTATATATTTTTTTGGGTGGGACGGTGTCAAAATCTCCCATTTAGTTAAGTGAAAACTGTGATATTTGAAGTCTTTAGATTAATATCTTGTCGCATTTTAGGCGAATCATGATGTAACTTAACTTTATAATTTTAAGACATATTTTATATGTAATTTTATTGTTTATCTCGAAGCAAAGTTATGATTTGAGTTAAATGAAAACACCCTTTTAATATAGTTTTGGAAATAGTGTTGAAAACAAGCCGCCTTGTACATCGAATGACACCGTCCCACCAACAAGTTGACACCACAACAGGACAAAATACCAAATATGACGGCATGCTTTATGAAGGTTATTTGTCAGAGAGTAGTGACTCCTGTAGGTATTATCATAGATTAAGAATACCAAAAGTAAGTAATGCCACTAAGGAGTCTGTTTAATTTATGGTATTATATTTTAATTCATTGGATCTACAACATCATGGAGGTGAAACTAAAAGAAGCGTTTGGAAATGTGTAGAGTTTTATGAAGATTAGGCCTACATAAATTAATTTAAAATTTGAGCCGTCTAAAACATATAAACAATTCTTTGTATAAAAGTTTAATTACAAAATGACTGAAAAACTGAATTGAAAAGTTAAATCAGGATTAAAATAGTCAGAATTTTGAGGTTCATGGTTCGAATTACGAATTTTAAGGCTGCAGTGTCATCGTATATTATTTATAGGTTATTTATTATAATTTTCAGTAGTCAATGCGTTGGTGTAAAAATTAATGTTTTAATGAAGTATAAGAAGGAATTTTTAGGCCTTTGTTGAAGAATTTTCTCGTTATTAAACAAGCCCACGGCTTCACTGCTTTTAACACGAACATTTGTCTCTAGGGATGATTGTCATTGAGTAGGCTACATTGAATATTAAACTGTGTTAATGTGAATCAAGTCAATTATACATTATTTTACTGTTTTTTTCAGTTAGGAAATAACAGAAATTTCTTAAACTTATTCATTCAGTTAATTCATAACTTCTTTAGATACTGTCACAAAATATAACCAAACAAGATATATAACATGTGGGTAAACCTAGGCGGCGAAAAGGACAAAGATTTTAGTGGGGAGGGGAGGGCGGCAAATTTCCTAATAGCCCTTAGGCGGCAATAGCTTAAATCCGCCACTGGTGATACCCATATATATGTATTGGAAATTCGCTGAGTACGCAGGTTTGCTGTGACGGGGGTATTCATAAAAACCCTGAACTTTCGCAGTGCATGTGGAAATTATTGGTATACAATGTATGTGCTACTACGAACCACGAAATATGATTCGAACCTATACGTCAACCAGGGCCGTTTCGGTGATTTCGGATTCCGTCATATTTGCCATTTCGCTAACAATTTCAGAATATTAGAGATATTTCAGTATGTAATGCTCATTCGTGACAACGGTAATTAATTACATTCAAAATTTCCACTATTATTAGCCCAGAGTTTGGTATACGAAAAGACACATCAGATATTTGTGGCAAGCTGACATGCATAGGCCGAACTTATCTAATTACTACTAATAATTTTACTTCTAATTATACTATACTAATAAAACTATTACTACTCAAATTAGTACTAGTCTTTGGTCTGGCTATCGCGAGTGTTGTACTTACTAGAATCAGAACGCGGAGAGTCTTATGAACCTTTGAACAGAGGGGATATTTATTTGTATATCATGCTGGGATTGATTATAAAATTTGTACTGATGTTAAATTGCTGACATTTAACATTTTTATTGTGACAGACATTCCAAAAACGAAACCTGATATAATTTACAATAGTTTTGTTATGAAATACAACTTAAACAATTAACGATGAATTAATTTTAATTCCAAATAAAAATGTGGCTTACTCTCATGAAAATTAGCCGATACGCCGATTGAGATAAACAACGCAGATATTTTCAGTTTTGTTTGCTACGCAAAAAAATGGGGATTAACTTACAAAGTTAATTCCTTTAAATTTCGTTGCAAAATAAATACATTTCGTATGGATATTTTATATTAATAACAATATACCAGTTCAGTAGTCCAGGACAACATTCAGACAAGTGTGTACCAGCTTGGAGGCTGACAATGGGTACAGCAATAAAGATAAATCATAGTATAAGGGTAGCCCTTTGACTAACCATTATTATAAGCTTCGCTTTCAGCTTGGTCCCTCCACGTTGGCAGTGCAGCAGGAGGCAGGACGCCTTCCTTACGACAGATAGCAGTAAGGGCGTTTCTAGGTTTCACCGGTGGCGTTGAGGACCCTAAGGACCTGAGGACCTTGAGTCCTTGACTGCTCGCGGTCCTCGCACGACCGCGAAGGTACAACCACACACTACTCTGCTTGATAGTTAGTGTTCATTATTACACTTTTTTTAATCATTACTTTTTAGTGAATTTCCTTTGGAAAGTGAACTATTAGCATGACCCGCACGGTGAAACTTAAGCCCGGGACCACCATAGAAGTTCCTAACGTGACCCCCTGAACTCGTTTTGGGAGGTCGTTCAAAATTTTATTTATATATATATATATATATATATATATATATATATATATATATATATATGTGTGTGTGTGTGTTTGCACTCTAGCGGTCACATTTTTTGTCCGATTTGGTAGGGACGTTCCTTTCTGTAATCAGTTGGACAAGTTCGTTGGGCAAAACAATCGGAAAACTCTAAACCCCTTTTTGTGGGGATTAATCTTTCAAATTTTGAGTTTTTGGGCCCAAAAAGGGTCATAAAAGCCCCAGATGTAAAATCAATGCATGTAAAAAGATGGGAATTAGTGAGGCGAAAGTTTTAAGCCCTCTCTCGTCATTCTAGCATAAATATTTACCGAGTTATTAAAGAAAATGTTTATCGACTAAACACAGTACGTTGTCTTATGGGGGTTTTACACTAGAAAAGCCTATTATTCCTTTGTTAGAGTACTTTTGTCATCCCCAGCAACCTCACGCCTACTTTCAAGCCTGTCTGGACCTTCTCTTAACCTTATAATGCGCAAAATTGTATTCCCAGCTTTGCAAGTAAATGAAACCAGGAGAATCAGTTCAGCCAAAAAATCAATGTTTTAAGATTTCAATAAAAAATTGGACAAATGTATGTTTTTACACTTATTTTGAGTTTTACAAGTTTTTATGTGGAAATTCACTTCCCTCACGTCAGTGTGCTGCGTGCGAACTCGTTTAAATTTTATTATAATCTACACATTCTACAAGTTTACTATTTCATTCGACTCCACAACCCCAAGGAAATCTTTTTCACTGCACTGGGGAGGTGAGAGCAAGATAAAGGCGACAGTGTCGATAGGCAAAGTAGTTGAAGGTTTTAATCTTCCATGATACAGTGGTGACCGTTATAGTGTGCTGAGGACTGCGAAGACTCGAGGACCTTAATGGAGCCTCTGAAACTTGTTGGGAGACGGTACGTGTATATCCCTCAGAACACCCCTTTACTATTGAAATTAAATTATTTCCCTTTTCCAATGTTATCCTTATGGAGAATAAATAAAATTTGATATCTCGATTATTTATGAATGTATATTGATGAAACTTGGTATGTGGTTTCAACTAGTTGTGGTACATTTGCACAATGAAGGTTTTTTGTTGATTTTCCCCGTAGCAGCAAACCTGCATACTCGGCCCCCATGTTATTCATATGGAGAATAAGTAAAGTTTTATATCTCCCTTAGTTCTGAACCTAAATAAATAAAACTTGGTATGTAGCTTCACCTGGTTAAGTTATATTGATAATTGCAAAATACACATTTTTTATCTTCCTCGTTGCAGCAAACATGTGTACTCAGCCCTAGTGTTATTCTTATAGAGAATAAATAAAATGCTATATATCACTTATTTATGAATGTATTTTTGTGAAACTTGGTAAGTAGCTCTATGTAGTAGTGAGACACATATATATGCATTGGAAATTCGCTGAGTAAACAGGTTTGCTGCGATGGGGGTGTTTTTATATCTTACCAAGTGATGGAAAACACCTAAAATGTATTTTTTTAATGCCTCTTCGTCATCTTATAATGTATTAAAATAAGCTATCTGTAGAAATATCATTAGAAAAAGTATACGAACTTATTCCAACTATTTATTATTTAATTTTATCAATCCATGACTTGAAACAGTCAAAGAAATCAAGGAGCCCAGGACCTAAGACATATATTGAAGAGTTTAACTAATCGAATTAGAAAAAATACAGCCTTATTTCAAGTAAAGGTACAATATAGATAGAACCCTTTTAAGAACTGTCCCTCAAAAATCAATGTTATATGAAACTCATAGAACACTAAAATATCTTCTCTAAATTCAGAATCTTACAAGCAAGAGGGACAGGAAATATATCTATAATATTATAAAGAAGAGGTGGTTTCTGTCCGTCTGTCTGTCTGTCTGTCTGATGTTCCGGGTAAACGCAAAAACTACTGAACCGACTGGGCTGAAACTTGGTGTCCTCCTACTTGCGGTCGGTCCTATTTGCGGTCAAGTGTAATTTTATAAGGGATGATCAAGGTTCTGGAGGTGGAAGGGTTTCCAGTTTGCGGTCACATCTTGAGATATAGTTAATTACTTCTTCTTCCCGTTCTTAGAATACCTAGCCACTAAATATATAACAGAATGATTTTACCATAATCACAAATCAAGTCTAGTTATATATAGAGCAGCAAGGATTCTAAATGTTGTATAAATTCTGAGACTCATACCTTCAAGTTCGTAGTTGTCTACAAAACCACTTTTATATTATCAGACAGATTTTTTCAACTTACAAACCAAGTCTGATAATATTATAAATGGCCGTTTATTACAAAAAATACATACTTGTTGACAACTACGGTAGAATGTCGAATGACAGTGGAATCTTGGTTACGTTTTGGGGAAAACTAGTTTTGCATAAGGGGTTGTTTTGCCAGTAAACAAGGGGGGCATGGTGTCGAGTCACCCACCCCTATTCAGGTGTACATACCTGCTGTATGCGTCATCCCTCCCATCCCCCTGGCCCGCTTGTTCTGCGGGACATGGTTTCTAGTCACTTACCCCTATATGTGTACATACCTGTTGTATGCGTCATCCCTCTGGCTCCCTTGTTGTGAGGCTCACTATATGGTGTTCAAATATGTGACCGCAAATTGGACAAATATAATTTGATTAGCCCACGACATTTTTGGGGTGACCGCAAACTGGACGATTTTGCCCTTGACCGCAAAAAGGACTGACCGCAAGTGGGATACAACCCACAAGTTAAATCCTTAAAATCCCCTCGGGCGTAGCCCCGTGAACGTCCTAAATTTCAATGTTTACATTTCAGAAGAAAGGAAAAAATCTGAAACTGTGTTGCAAACAGCTGAGGACACTTCCATTTGACAGCTTACAGAGCAGAAGCAAGAACAACTGTTTCAAGCTAACTTACCTTTCTAACCCGTGCGAAGAACGGGTACATTCTAGTAGTCCTATATAATCAAAACTTCATTCCACATTTTCACAAAAATGCTGCAATAAGGCTTCGCCAGCCATCCTCACAGAAATTGCTGCACCATAAATCCCTTAAAATCTACTTTTTGTACATTATCCTTACAAAAAGACAATAATAAACAAACTCTATTCACCATAACTATAAGCGCAACATAACTATAACTATAGCGCAACATGTCTTGCTGTACAGTTGAACATCTTATCGCGGTTTTAGGGCCCTTACCTACACATTTCACTCAACAAGCTTCGAGCTGGCGTTTTGAACTTGTTCAACGTGAAGACTGCCAGTGGTCGTATGTGTTTTTAGGTGTCTTAAGCTGTTTTGTGATAACAGTTACGTTTTTTCTTAGTTAACGTAGATTCATTGGCAGTTTACGTTGTGCGAAATGAACAAAAGGAAGGTGCATGTTCTGCACCTATATTGAGACCTGAGACCAAGATAAATTAGCTGGTTCACCCTATTTAGCATTTCACACAATAACAACTGAAAAATTATGGAAAACATAGTAGACTTTCCGTAATGCTTATGTGGTAATTCTGCAGGTAGTTAGAGTTTCACCCCATAGAATGGAGCTCCATAGTCACAAGATAAATCAAATGTTCAACATCAACTCCACAGTTTTCACTCATAAAAATCACTTAAATAAATTGACGTGCTTGTCTCCAGACAAAAACAGAACTCCTACATATTACGTTTCGGGTTCAGGGGTCATATCAATGGTTGATTCCACACAGATGCGTGCAGAGTCTATGTATGTTGCTGAATTTACGTGAAGTTGGCCAAGTGATTTCGCCATAACATGCATAATATTTGACAAGAATTATTGTACTCTTCATTTATCCTGATGTATTAGCTCATTGGCTGTCAGAACTGTCACAGTACAGTCTCTCGGCGCTGAGGCCCCGTGGCGCTCGGATCCCGTATCCTCGCCAAGCCTCCTATTTCCCTCCTCGAGCAATCTGCGTAATGTAAAGTAAGTCGAAAGTAAATTGCTTTGGTTTGATGAAAATGTACAAAATGATCCTGCAAGTTACTAAATAAATTTATATACTACTTAAATCTTTATTTTTGTAATTCTATTTAAATATAAATAAAACATTTTGATCTTGATTTGAAATAGGACCTCCTCTTTTCGTCTCCTCGGTAAACTTAGTTTTTCTTAGCAGCCCAATTTTCGACCTGAGTAGGGCAACTGTTTATATAGAATTAAGTGTGTTGTTTTTAACTACCCTAAAGCCCCGGATAAAAAGACAATTAGCCCTCAACTTCAACCGAACTAATCTTATTAGCGAATTTCCCCTATAGAGAAGAAGCTATTACCGTAGGTCTCATGGTAAGACTTAAGCCCGAGACCATGATAACTTTTCATTTTGAGGTCCCCAGATGCCAAAAACACCATTTGTTCAAATTTTTATATATGTATATATATATGTGTCCGTAAGCACGATAACTCTCGTAAAAAAGGTCCGATCTTAATGAAATTTGGTACAAATGTGTAAATTACCATTTATTTGAACGAGTTAGAAAACCAGATGAATCGCCCCATCCGAAGGGGGTTTTTTGGGGGGTTTTGTACCCCAAAAATGTGTTTTTTGATTTTTCACATGTAATTTTAATTTAAATTAAATTGTAATTTATACCATTGAATTCACCTTAAAAAAACAAACAATTTGGTATTTTGATCATTGCTCTACATCAATTGGTTACCGAGATATTGAAAGTGCTAAACACAGTACGTTGTCTAATGTTATTCTTATGGAGAAAAAGAAAAATTGTATATCTCGCTTATTTATGAACATAAACTGGTGAAATTTGGTATATGGCTTGATCTGGTTATGGTTTATTGTTGTTTGCACAAAAAAACAATTTTTCACCTATGGTTCCTGTAGCAGCAAACCTAGGTACTCGGTCCCCATGTTATTCTTATGGAAAATACTTGAAATGTTATATATCGCTTATTTATGAATGTATATGGATGAAACTTGGTATGTGACTTCACTAAGATGAGTTATATTGATATTTGCATAAAACCCATTATTTTGTGTGCCTTGTTGCAGCAAACCTGCATACTCATCCCCAATGTTATTCTTATGGAGAATAATTAATATTTCAAATATCGATTGCTTGTAAATTTATTTCTTATGAATCCTGTTAAGCGTTTTAATGTGTTATGTTATATATTCATTGGAAATTCGCTGAGTATGCAGGTTTGCTGCGACGGGGATAATATTATTCGATTAGGAATTTCGTTTCCGGCCCACTACGTCGTTATTTCTCAACCGATTTGGACAATCGATGTGTCATTTTAAAGTTTTTACACTACAGACTAACTTGAAAATTGAAAGCTAAAAATACCGCTTTATTTTAAAAATATTGAGGTTTAAAAATTGCTCAATGTTATTTAAATGTGAGAATATTTTTGAAGGAACTCTGCCTTAGTTCGAGAATACCAGATAACGTGTGGTCTTGGAATTCGTACCTATTTGAAGGTTAAACATTCCGATAATACCCAACATTTTCCGATTTATCATTTTCTCCTTTTAAGATTGATAAATGATACAACCAATAAAGTCCTCGCATTTCCCCATGTTATTCACATGGGAGAATTATTGTGTATGAACTCGGCCTTATGATAACACCAGGCAACCATCATATATACCTATATTCCAGCCTATATTCCACTAGGTCATGGAACTTATATTTTGAACCAATTTGAAGTTTAAACATTCCAATACTCCCAAAAATCGTCAGATTTATTATTTTCTCATTTTAAGTTTGTTAAATTATACAACTTGTAAATGCCTGCAAATCGTTTTGGTGGGGTTCATAGTCTGATGAGTTAACAACAAACAGCTGATTATAATCCTGACTCTATGATTTTCATTACACAGCTGATCAGCTCATTCACCTTTTGATTTATTTTCGTCTGTAGTAAACATCAACGTAAACATCAAATGTAACCTTTAATAAGGAACTTATTTTCTAAGTGTTAATTATTAGTTTTTTGAGTTAATGACTTTTTAACAGTATAGTGCCACATATCAAGGTGGATTTTCATAATTTGTAAAATGTTCAGTAGGTATATATTAAAAACTGCAGTTATTTCATTGTCTGTGATTGTTCCTACAGAGTACCGTGAGATTACTCAACCTTAAGAGGGGGCTCCAGTCCTCTGCGTTCACCTGCTTCTCCCATAAGACCAATGTTAACTTTCAAAGTCCGTCCCTCCTCAACGGGTTATCCGAAATTGATTATTTATGGTTCGTTTTACAGATCAAAAATATATCTAGCGATTTCAGTAAGCATAATTTCGTTATCATAAATATTTCGCGCATAAAAAATCGTAAATATTGAATATTTTGGAATTTTATTGATTGATTATTTGCGATATCGAAATTTTTCTTACTGAAATCGCTGGGTATATTTTTCTCTTTTAATTAAGCTATAAATCAACGATATCGAATAATCTATTGAGGAGGGACGGGCTTTGAAATTTAACATTGACCTTATGGGCGAAGCAGGTAGAAACGCGCTATGTTTCGTGATGGAGCCCCCTCTTAATATTGTTGCGGTAACATTTCGACGGACACCCAAATGCGCTGGCTAATTTTAAAGTTTTCTAAATTCTCGTCGATATTTTTGTTTTATTGAACAAACTAATACAACTAATGCTTCACTTCCAAAAGCGGGTAACCTCGGTAATCGTTATTTGCTAAATTAGTATGTTAAAAAGAACTCAGCATTCTTTTATTTTCTTGACGGGTGTGAAATGGAGTGATCTGTTTCATCAGTTTCGCTTCAACTGAAGAGTTCACTTTTGACGTTGCGTTTAGAACGGTGAGACGGTGAGACGGTGAGACGGTGAGACGGTGAGACGGCACAACAAACGCAACTGAGCGACTGGGGCTGGGGACTGGGGGCTAGGGAGTCGAGGGGTTGTCGCGTTGTCGGTTGGGGGTGCAGTTGGAGGGGGGTCCATTAGCGCGGGGGCGTGGTCAACTGAAATAACTAGAGCAACAGAGATGGGGAACGCTCGCCGCCACGCCGCGCCGCAGCGCAACCCCGCTTGTAATAATCTATTTACCCCAGCACTTAGATAAACAGTTTCATTTTCATATCACCCTCCTCTCCCCCAAAGCTCTTGCGTTCGCATGTTTACAGTGAGTTGGCGCAATCGTTGACTTTGAATTTGTATGTACCAGAACTCCAATTGACCAGATTCTTATAGTGTCCCCCTTAATATCCTTAGTTTCCCCCTTAATATAGTTTCCCCCAGTCGCTTTTGTTGCGGTTTTGATATATTAAGGGGAGATATATAGTTGTATACGTTTTAGTATACAACTAACCATTATTAAGTGAAAAATAAGTGAGATATGACAAATTAAATTGTAAATTATTAACAGTAAATACCAAGTAGGGTGGAAGCGACGAATCCATAGCTCACGTATTTAAACTTACCCCCCCCCCCAATGATGGTAATAGATAACAGATAGCTGGTACTAACAGTCTCAATAGGCCTGATGATGATCGATGTGGCACATTGAAATCAAATCCTCTAAAACAAACATATAATCAATTATTGTATGTTTATTTAAGTTTATATTTTGTACATTAAACGTTACAATGATGACCCGTGAAAACCCCTATACCGGTATACATAACGAAGTACTGTCTTATTAAATATGTACTTCGTATCAAATTTCAGCAACGGTTTATTTGGTTATTCTTCGGATATGAGAAGAGTGCCGGCTTTTTGGCTACCTAAGTGCCAACATCGCAGATTTTTATTCAAACAACCTTTAGACGAGCATGCTGTTGTTTGTTACCATTAAAAATTACCTAATATGTCACATCTTACAGCTCTTAAAAATTCACTTACAAATACGATGACAATTGTAATCAATTTTGATTAAAATAACTATATTTGTTATCGATCACCCCGATATCATGCGAGGTGATTGTACTAACATTAAACATGTAAAATAAGTAACAGTCGTTTAACAAATCATTTTTAAAAGATTTTCTCTAATGTTTGGAGATACCGGGGAAATGCACCTGTATACCAGAATTCATTATAATCGGACTTCATCATTCGATTCACCAATTGAACTCATATTTTTACGGATTATAATGTTTCGTAGGCGTGCACACGATCAGACATCATCGCGAACACCATAGTTTTGGGGTTAGGGAGCACAAAAACGACATTTCTACGAAGAGATTTAGATTCAAACACATTTTCGAAAACATTAATTTATCTGTATTCTATGTAGAGTGAGAAAAGTAAAAAAAAAAAACAATATAACTTAGAATAACCCGAATAACCGCATTCGCAGTTTAACCATAGAATAAATAATACAGAGAAGGGCAGCCAAATAGGACTTTCCATGCTACATTTTCAGGTCTGCGCTCTGGTGGAGAATCGAGAACTAGGCCTAAGAGGATGCTGCCATCACGCGGCGGCCTTGAGGACTACACATACTGCATTACCATTCTGTCAGCCCGGATATTGTAACGTCGCTTCGAACGTTATCGCTTCCGTAATCTCGACGCCACTCTCCAGGTTCTTGAGCTCTCAGAAACTAAATAATAAACTGAGGCTCGTGTCCCGCACATATCGTGTAGGCATGGTTCTCTGCCTCAGAGACTAAGAGGTTACTTTTATTCGTTTAGATACTTAAATATTGAACAGCACGGAAGGAATTGCATTATCAAATGTAATTAGTTAACTAAGTAGCAATAAAGGAAACTACCAGTTATAAAAATTAACGTTATAGTCATCTTTATCAATTTTTATATTTCCTGATATAGTGTTATGAAAAATTGACCCGTATTACATTGGGTTTGCATTTCAATTATTTAAACTTTGGTTTAATTTGAAACAGACATAATTTAATTATTGGTGCACCCGGGTAATAATTATCAGAATATTATTTTACCCTGAATTGAAAATCGTTATTTTTAAAATGTTATCTTTTTGTCACCGACACTATAGACATAAATCAATTGTTCCACAAAATATGCTTATAACATGTATAATCTTCCAGCTGGTGTCTGTTCCCCATAATCTTGTTTTGGCTGAAGGCCAGATTTAGTACGGTATCTACTGACTACCGGTAACTCAATAGATATAGGGACAAGTCTCCGGTTACAGTGATGTGATGTGATGCGTAATCCTAATGTTAAGTAAAATGTCATCTATAATTCTTTAATGTCAGTTTTTCAATGTTTTGTAACGTCCACTTCTACTAGAGCTTGTGTATGTAATTATTGTAATTGAAAAATGATGTATGCCGTATATGAATAACTGAAATGAAATAAATTAATAATCCTCCAAACTCTTTCACTACGCCGAGCGGCACAGGTAGCGCTCATGGGTACACCGGAACAGCCTAAGTAGTAATATTTTGAGTTCATGGGGACGGTGGATATTAAAATGACCTAACACTTGTGTTTAATGAAAAGTGGGAAAACGAGCATTAATCAAATACGGCAACACTTAAAGCTGAAATCCAACTTACCAAATTTAATCTTAGGTTATTCATCAAACATACCGATACTGATATTTTAAAATGGAGATCCGGCTATTGTAAGATGTAGCTTTGTCACGATACCACTTTCGAACTGGTGTTCCCTTTTGATCGCCGCTTTAAATTCATATAAGCTATTGCAATGTATACGATCGTTAATATAGAATAAGATTTTGTTTTTGTTAACCAAGAGGTTTCCCCTAAGTTAATGACGTTAACTTGTAACATTATTTTTTACAGGTAATGTTACAAACAAACTTTTCTTCCTCTGCTAAAAAACATAGGAGATTTGACGACGTTTTTGGTGGATCTAACTAATACTAAAAATAAATGTGGCAAATATTTAATAATTTCTGAATTCTTGGTTATGACGATGTAAGTGTCACAAACATACGCCCTCTCACGCCTGGTACGGCATCGCGGCAGCGGCGACGACGGAGTAGTTCAAAGAGGGGTCAGTTTATGAGGGGTTGTAAATCTGCAGTCCAGTCCATTCGCACCTCACGCATCGCACTGGCATTTTTAAATTTTGAACTCTCGGTCTTAGTCTAGTGCCGATCTTTGAGCGAAACGGTTCTGTTTCAACTTATTCTCGAGACAGTGTGTTATTTTTTGCTATATTTTTAAAATGAGTTTTGTGTAGAACTATTTTAAGTTGCGATATTTTTAGTCGCATAATCAAGTAATCTAACTGTGATATTAATATAATTTAAAATTAAATTTACCTTATTAATAGTGACATGTGTATTTGTTATCACTCCATATTCTCATAAATATGCCGGGTGTTAAAAAGTGTGCTTTTATTTCGTGTACATCTACAAAGAAAACCAATCCTCCCCTAAGATTTTTTAAGTTCCCTGTGAATAATCCTGATGTTTGTGAGCTCTGGGTTATAAACTGTGCGAATGAACAACTTACTACTTTGCCACAGTCTGCCCTCCGTTCTCGAGTTGTTTGTGAAAGACATTTTGAAAAATCTTGTTTTAAAAATCTCTCAAGAAGCAGTAAACTCAGAACAGATGCCGTGCCTACAATATTTAGTGTCGTCTCCGAAGAACAAGAGGTTCAGGCAACCGTCCCCACATCAGCGGCTGAAGCGTTAATTATTGATGCCGATGATCCACAACCTCCCTTGACATGGTTTCAACAACAGAATGCGTCCACGCAGCCCAGCACGTCACAAGCACCTCCGCCGACGCAGCCCGGCACATCACAAGCACCTCCGCCGACGCAGCCCGGCACATCACAAGCGCCTCCTCCGACGCTGCCACTGCTGCCAGCACTCCCGCAACCGAAGCCCCCGCCGCCTCCGCCACCGCCACCCCCTCAATCACCACCTACCATCAAGAGGATGAAGATGAGCTCGGTGTCGGAGACATCACAGTCAACACCGTCCCCTTACACCCCAGCAACGAGAGCTAGAGTTTCAGGTAAACACTTGTCTCCTGATACACCTAGAAAAATAAAATTAAAGAAAAGACTTTTTAAGCACAAACAAACTATTCACAAAAAGGCAGAACAGGCTAGGCGAGAAAAAATGAGAAAAATCCCTAAAGAGAGAGCATATTCTGTTGCGAGTGAATATATTCAGAGTGACACCTTTAAAACATTGCTGAGAATGCAAATGTTGCACAAGAAAGGAACTCAATGGACAGAAAGTGAAAAACAACTATCAATTGAGTTGCATTACCGTTCGCCAGCTTTGTACGCCAACTTGATATCGGACAAACAGTTCACCTTACCAAGTCGTCGAACGATATCAAGTTGGCTGTGTCATTGACTTAATGCCAGGTATTTCTAATGACGTCCTCGAAAGAATGAAATCAAAAGTTAACACTATGAATGAACAAGAGAGGCAAGTTGTCCTGATGTTCGATGAGATGTCGATAAAAAAACACCTATCGTTTAACGAGAAACGGGATGTTATTGAAGGATTTGAGGACTTGGGATCCCACGGGCGGTCACCTCGCATTGCAACACATGTTCTCATGTTCCTAATGCGTGGTATCTACCACAAATGGAAAATGCCTATTGCCTATTTTTTAAGTGGCAGTGTTACAGAAGGCAAAATTCTCTCTGAAATCATCAAGGAAGTAGTCAGAGCAATTTCAAGTGCTGGGCTCCGAGTGCGAGTTGTTTGTGACCAGGGGAACAACAACGTGAAAGCTATCAACTCGCTCAACGTTAATAAGGACACACCATTTTTCCACCATGAAGGAAAGAAGATTTTTGTAGTTTACGACACCCCTCATCTAATTAAATGTGTTAGAAATAATCTGATAAAACACGATATTATCTTCAAAGACGGCGGCAAAGCTTCGTGGCAGCATGTCAAGACGTTGTACGAAATTGACGTATCGTCGACTAAAGCCCGTGCTTTGTGCAAATTATCTACCAGACATATTGCACCTAATGCGTTTGACAAAATGAAGGTGAAATATGCCACGCAAGTTTTTAGTCATTCCGTGAAGGCTGCCATGACAACAGCAGTTGAAACAAACGAGCTACCTCCAGAAGCAATAGAAACAGCTGAGTTTATAGGCCAGTTAAATGACATTTTTGATTGCCTGAATAGTAAAATGTTGTTTGACAGCAATCCACTCAGGTGCGCTCTGTCAAACAGCTCAGAACAAGGACAGATGGTCCTAGATAAACTACGCAGCGCTTCGTCCTGGATTACATACTTGCAAGTAGAAAACTACAAAAAGATAAAGGATGTAATTGTGAAAAAACTGACTAAACCTCCTAGTTTTCACGGCTTCGAACTTACCTTAGTTGCTGTGTTGAAGCTGTGGGACTGCGTAAGTGCCGAGGGGGTCAGCTTTCTCATGACCAACAGACTAACGCAAGACGCGATAGAAAACGAGTTTTCTATGTGCCGTCAGAGAGGAGGCTTTGACAGAAATCCATCTGCCATGAAATTTAGACAGAGTCTACGACATAGAATTCAAGTCGCCTTGATGAAACCACCATCTACAACCAACTGCGAGCTAGACGACGAAGAACTGCCTGTATCCTCAGAAGCTGCATCGACGGTGGATGAAGATACACATCCAGCAACGGATACCGAAGATGAAGCCGATGACGTCAGTGAAGTCGGTTCGAGTGATGACGAGCCTCTACCCCTGGATGCTGACGATGCGGAAGACTCTGACGTCGAGACAGGGGTTTCCATCGCTCCTCCTCTAACAGCCACTGTCCCGAGCGAAACAAGTCATAGTCTGGAGTCTTGTTCCGTTGAGTAAGTACAGTAATTATGTTTTAAGTATGTAGTAAGTAAGCAATTTTTGTTTTTGGTTAAAAATTGTTTTTTGAGCGTAGCGAACGAGTTTGGTGGAATATTTTCGATTTCTTTGTTTATTCTTTATTTAGTTTATAATTATAACTACGCACTACTTTGCTCATTTAACCTTCCTTGTAACTATTATGGTTTACGAGATCCCAATGGTGAGCATAAACAAACGAACACACTGTAAAGCATTTCATTTATATAACATGCTATACATGTTTCCATCTATGTTTACTTGTAATATGTATATATTATTTTTTTATTTGTTTACCAGTGGTTATTAACAAGCAGTTGTAAAATTTTATACAACGTATAGTTTAGTATTATTAACCAAATAAAGTTTTGAACATTATGACTAATTGCATGGGGATTGCATTCAACATTTGTATTCGCAAATTATATTTAATCACGATGATGATTTATGAGTTTATTTTATTTTTACATTATTAATTATTATAAAAAGGCTTTTCAAAATATATTACTCCTTACCATGTGATAAATCAGCATTTTGTATCAGTCTAAAACATAATTATTCTGTATACCGGAAAATGTTTTGGCAACTGCCTGGAAATGATAATGTTTGCTTATGGAGAGTTGTGAATTAAAGATATAAACAATGGTCGAAATATACGAACATATTTTAAACTAGTAACGGAAATTGTTAAACATCGCTTAAAAACTGTCAAAAATCACAAGGTAATGCCTATTTACTGGTCCGGCCATAACACAAATTTCAAATATAACATACTTCATTAATATAGTTGAACTTCAATGATTATAGTTACTTCTCTCTTGTGGGTGTAGTGAAAATTAATATTTCCGTAAAGCAAATGTTCTTGTCATACTCCTTAATTTGCAACGTTTTTAACTAATTGCAGGTATGTGGCGGGATACATGGCAAAAGTGGTAATAGACAAATATCGCTGCAATATGTGTAAGGAAGATTTAACAATCAATGCTGTTTTATCTCAACCCAATCAGCTGCTGATAAATCGTACGGCACTAAGGAGGGAATTTCACACCTGACTGCCCCTTCTAAAATTATGGTTGCCGTCACTGAAACCATCCTCGACACTTTTCACAAACACTTTTCTTCCATCATGTATAAGCCAAGTGTTAAGAGTGTTCTTGTGGACCTTGCTGACGTGGAAATACGGAAAGTGAACGAACTCTGGTTGGACCAACAACACCCGTGCCACGATCACCGTCAGTTCATTATTAACTTTTTGGTCCGGTTGAAAATAATGAAAACTGTTTTGTGGCAATCAAAGGAACTGAGAATGCCCCGATCTAGACCCTCCCGTTCCTCACCATATCAAGACAAACTGAAACTAGTCCAAAACCTGTAATTAAAGTGGTCTTCGTAAAACATGTGTACATATTAAGTAGGCCTATTTTTTATATTTAAGAGTTGTCCCAGCTTTCATAATTTCTCTTTGTACTGTGGTGTATTTATTTACTTTATCTAATGTATATCGGGTAGTTATTAGAGTAAAACTACATAAATGTTTACAATTTTTTCCAGATTGAGTAACATATGTACCTTTTAGTTGTGTATATAAACAGTTTTCTTGGATGTTTTGATTAATTACAAAAATTGTACATGTGTATCAGGTAGAATATCCCATTTTCTGTCATTTGTATTTTTAGACTTATAAACCTTACGGTAACAATGTATGTTTAATAAGTCCATTTGACTGCTGGATTGTCATTTATTTTTATTTTATCAATTATTAATTTGCTGTAATATATAAAACTATAGCAACAATTTATTTCAGTATTATACAACTTGTTTACATATTTCAATACGTGTATAAATGTAGTGAGTAGTTTTTACAATATGATATATGTACATAATCAATCATACTACACTTTTTTAGTTTATAGATTGCTAATTTCTGTATGCATATTCACTTTTTAGTTGTCATACACCAAAATTCTTTCTTCAAAAATGCCGAGCAATAAGGTACACATCATTTAGCCATATCACTGTTATGTATATATATTTTTAGGCTAAATAACAGTTATGATTTATTCCATATCACTATCGATTAGCTATTCATGTTATTTTATATTCCTAAAAGTTACTTTTTTGTCATGGGAATTGTATTTTTAACTGATTTTAAACTGTAGGTATTTATTTTTATCTCTGATGTATGTGTGTCTTCGATTTAATGTTTTACTATAGTATTTCATTTAACTTGGATATTACAATCTGATAAGATTTAGCTATGAACTATTTGGTTCTTCGTCTCTTAGAGCGATTGGGTGCCTATCTCTAAGAGAACTTCTTTTCCAAACTTAAAAAAAGAAGTACTCTGTTGAAGATGGAAACTTTGTCGCAGTAACAGGGCTTTAAAACCAGTATCCATCGGCACTCACTTTTATAAATAATCTACATTGATAAAATATGTTTTCTCTGGAGGACTTTTATTCCCTTAAAGGATTTTTATGTCTAAATAAACCCATTTAAACTACTCTGCGTCGTTCCCACCGCGCGATGTGGTTGTAGCGTTGTAGCCGCCAGGGCCAGGCCAGGCCAGCCAGCGTAGTCGCGTCGTTGAAGGGGGAGGAGGGGAGTGGACTGTGTACTACGTTACCGACCCCCTTACTTGACGTGGCGCATTCTATGTAGGGGCCACCCAACTAACTCGGGTGGCCCCAACTAAACGACGCATGATTCTTTAGCCGCGGCTGCCCTTCTCTGTATTATTTATTCTATGGTTTAACTTTCCAAACAGACAACTCTTCAAAGTACTTTGAAAAATGTATCGAACACATTATAAATACAACTCGCATATAAGCACAACAAAGACAGATTTATTCCAGTACCGATTAGTCTCCAACTTTAACTAATGTAGCTTTCCGAAGCCCCGTTTGTAGATCAAACCTGTTCCATCGGCGTGTACCCCGAACGCTCAATCACGCCTTTACAACGTCCACGCTGCTTTGTGGGAGCTCGCTCGTTTGTATCGGGCGGGCTGGCGCGCTCGGCGCATTAGCAGCAACAATAACATAATCGCACCACATTAATAATAATAATTGTTAATAACCGCAGTTCAGGGTCGCATTATTTATGTGACGTCAGGGGGCGAGGGGGAGGACAAAGCTCGGCAGTGGCGGGCGTGGTTCGGGTTCCATCTGCGCGGTAACTTATTAGCGAACCCATATGTGTGCGTCTCTAGACTCGGCTCTATGGAAATTAGGTTTATTTTTAAAAGGGACCACCTCGAGACATTTTGCTGAGTGTCACATTAAACTTAGAGGTACTCATGGGACAATTTGAACAATAATGACGGATTAGTGGTTACAGTTAGAATTTAGTAGGCCTAATAATAATAATTACACACCTAATTATGTGCTGGGAAAAGCCACACTGAAACTTTATTGGGACAGACCAGTACTAACAAATCACACTATTATATATAATCGGCCATATATAATAGTTGTAGATAAATTAAGAATGGAGACGGAAATTATTGAATATGGCATCCCAAATTGCAATAACTTCGCAAAATGCCTGAAGGAAAGAAGAAGAAAAATATTTAAGGTCAGTCGAAGAAATCAAGGTTTATGGAAACAAGAAAATGTACAATAGTAGTTCCCTCAAATGGTGTTATTCCAAAATAATTTCTTCTGAAAATGAAGAAGATTGGGGAAGAAATGAAGCTAAGATAAATTAAAAAAAAAAGTAATTTTATCAACAACATCACTAGTACGATCGTTTCTGAACACGCCTATCCGAAGAAAAGCTTGTAAATATGTTCCATGGACTTTTACAAATATGTCGTTTTAATTAACAGATATTTCTACCCATGTATTTTTGGTGGAATAAATTAATATATTAATAATATTAATAAATCCATTTACACACCCAATAACACCTTAATAATTTTTTTTCAAACTAGAAATGTAAATTTACAGATTTTAATGTTTAATAAAAATTCAAATAAAAATGTGAACAAACATTTTTTTCACTCGTCCAAACACATTATTAACTTTAGCTCAAAGCTTTGGTATTAACCTTAAAATATTTCAGATACCTACCTTAACTTAATGATAAGATATACCGTCATTGTTTCTAAGCGTTATACGACTGACGAAAAATCTATTTGTTGTCCACCATTACTCCGAGGTAGAACCTCCTTCGCGATAAAAGTGACGTTATGAATATAGTAAAAATGGTTAAGTTGTAGTTTTCGTGAGATTTGCATACTTGGCACATATATAGGGTGTGTTTTTTAACTTGCATTTTTTGTATAAAAAATAAATAAAAAGAGGTATAAATATGCAGTTTGCGGTAAACGTCAATGAAAAATGTTTATATTAAAAGTGAGTCTCCATTCAAACCCCCTCTCCCCTCTTCCCCAAACTTAAAAAAGTCAAATAACAAAGTACCCCAAATCGCATATTAAATTAAAGAGGATTGAAAAAGAAACTTTTTAGTGAAAATGTTATTAAGATTGGATAATTAGTTATTGAGATGTTGTACATATGTTGTTACTATATATTATTTATATATAGGAATAAGTATAAACCCTAAATGATTAAAAATCCAATTCTCAACTATATTTATTGGAGTAAATTTAACATTTTTACTTAAAGCATTCACTATGTTTTTTCAAACTTGCAACTTTGTTTATAAGAAAACTAAAAAAGGTATAAATATGCAAGTTGCGAGAAACATCTATTTACTTTAGAAAAACAATTTGTGTATTGAAATTGAGTCCCCCATTCAACTCACTTCCCCCCATTTTCCCCCACCCTAAACTTAAAAAAGTCAAATAGCAAAGTACCTCATGTGCCATGTCAAATTAAAGAAGATTGGAAAAGTAACTTTTTGGTGAAAAGAACATTTAAATCGGATAATTTGTTATTGATATATTGTACAATATTTAAGTACTCAGTTTATAATAAATGTGCCGCTTCTTCCGACATTAAAATAACGCATACAGTCAAATTACACATTAATAGTGACTTATTATGACAAACACGCGAATATTTTTCGCTTTATAGTTTTGCTTACATTACCGAGTTGAAAGCAGCTGCCAAAATAGGGGAAGAGATGAATAAGCGAAGGTTTGACCTAATAAATTAAATTATTGTAATATCTCAATAACGAATGATCCGATTTTATTAGTTTCTTATATATGATAAATCACATAGTAAGCAAACCTTGGGCAATATTGTCACGGGGCAGAAGCTTAGGCGTTCCTGAGACTAAATCCACGCAACTGCTAAAATTGTTTTGTTTCGAAAACTTCGTACAGTACTAAACCTTTCCTTGAGTTATAATTTTATATATGTATGTGTATAGTTTTTAGATAAATTTAAGTGTCAGCTAACTGAAGACGTCTCCAAATCCGATTTCCTGTCCACTATTTACGTGCAGCTTAAAAATATATTAAGTTTTCATTGTCCTATGAACAAGCGTAGGCCTATCTCCAAGTTATGTAATTTTCCAACTGCATGAACCGATTTATAAATTATCTGAGAATATACCGGGTGTCCCGTAACTCTCTGGTGAAAGGTATATACAATTATTCCATGGGTCAAGACATTTTATCAAATTAACTTGGGTCTCCCATGCCTATTTTACCGTTTGTCTGTCTGTGTGTGTTTTTCACTATTAAGGGTTAAAGTTAATTTAAATACCCCCGTCGCAGCAAACCTGCATACTCAGCGAATTTCCAATGAATATATAATATAACACATTAAAACACTTAACAGGATTTATAAGAAATGTATTCACAAACAAGCGATATTTAAAATATTAATTATTCTCCATAAGAATAACATTGGGGATGACTATGCAGGTTTGCTGCAACAAGGCACACAAAATAATGGGTTTTTATGCAAATATCAATAGAACTCATCTTAGTTTCATACCAAGTTTCATCCATATACATTCATAAATAAGCGATAAATAACATTTTAAGTATTTCCCATAAGAATAACATGGGGACAAAGTACCTGGGTTTGCTGCTACAGGAACCATAGGCGAAAAATTGTTTTTTTTGTGCAAACAACAATAAACCACAACCAGATAAAGCCATATACCAAATTTCGCTAGTTTATGTTCATAAATAAGCGAGATATGCAATTTTTCTTTTTCTCCATAAGAATAACATTAGACAACGTACTGTGTTTAGCACTTTCAATATCTCGGTAACCAATTGACGTAGAGCAATGATCAAAATTTCAAATTGTTTGTATTTTTTAGCTGAATTCAATGGGATAAATTAAAATTTGATTAAAATTAAAATTACATGTGAAAACCCCAAAAAACTCATTTTTGGGGTACAAAACCCCCCAAAAACCCCCCATCGGATGGTGCTATTCATCTGGTTTTCGAACTCGTTCAAATAAATGGTACTTTACACATTTGTACCAAATTTTATTACGATCGGACCTTTTTTACGAGAGTTATCGTGCTTACGGACACACACACACACACACACACACACATATATATATATATATATATAAATTTGAACGAATGGTGTTTTTTGCATCTGGGGACCTCAAAATGAAAAGTTATCATGGTCTCGGGCTTAAGTCTTACCATGAGACCTACGGTAATAGCTTCTTCCCTATAGGGAAAATTCGCTAAAAACCTATGGAAGCGAATTCAACCAAACATAAGTCAACTGATTACGATCAGAGGGTCTATCATCACAAAAGTTATGGTGTAATTATCTCCAACAATTTAAATACCCCCGTCGCAGCAAACCTGCGTACTCAGCGAATTTCCAATGCATAATATTTGTCTGAATTCCACATAAAGCCGCGTACCAAGTTTCATAAAAATATATTCACATATAAGCGATTTTAATTATTCTCCATAAGAATAACATTGGTAATGAGTACGTAGGTTTGCTGAAACATGGAATTGTTTTTTATGCTAATATAAATACAATTTAACTAGGCGAAGCCACATACCAAGTTTCATCAATATTCAATCATAAATAAGCGCTATATAACATTTTAGTTATTCTCCTTAAGAATAACATGGGGGCTGAGTACGCAGGTATGCTGCTACAGGAATAACCAACAAAAAATAAATTTTTTGTGCAAATATCAATATACCATTACTATTTGAAGCCACATACCAAGTTTCATCAACATACATTCATAAATAATCGAGATATCAAATTTTATTTATTCTCCATAAGGATAACATTGGACAACGTACTGTGTTTAGCACTTTGAATATCTCAGCAACGGTTGGGTGTAGAATCAAAATTTAAACACCAAAATGATTGTTTTGTGGAACTGAACAGATTTCTAAAAGCAAATGTGAAGTTTAAATTAAAATAAACTGAGGAAATGCCAAAAACCTTTTTCCCATAAGATTAACATGGGAGATTTTATGAGTAGGTTTTTTTGGATTTTCTCCGCAACCACTTAACCTAGGTTAATAATTCAAAATACTATATTATTTGTTTTTTTAAGCTCTATAACATGGTCAAAATCAAAATTAAGTTTTTAAAAAATTTTAGGGTGAAAAATGCAAAAAACTGATTTTTGGAAAATTTAAAACCCCCATAAACCCCCCTTCCCATGGTCCGATTTTTCTGGTTTTCGAACTTAAAGTCATGAATGTCATTTTACACATTTGAGCCAAATTTCATCGAAATCGGACGTTTTTTACTCAAGTTATCGCATTCACGGACACATATATATATATATATATATATATATATAGATATATATATATATATATAGATATATATATATATAGATATATATATACATATATATAAATTTGAACGAATAGTGTTTTTGTCATCTGGGGACCTCAAAACAAAAAATTATTTTGGTCTCGGACTTAAGTCTTACCATGAGACCTACGGTAATAGCTTCTTCCCTATAGGGGAAATTCGCTAAAATGGCGGCCATTTAAAATTTTTTATCTTAATTGGCTTGAAAACCAGTCATTTCATAAATGACTTACAAGAATAAATTATTCTTGGGAATTTCATGAAAAAATCGAACAATACTTAAAAATTTAAATCGAGTAACAAATAATGAAGCTGTTGTAATTGTTGTTATTTATTCTATTGTTGAACTGTGGAGAAACCAAAGATTGGCTCTGCTCGGTCACTAGTCAATTGTATAAGCTCAGTTATTTATTATTCGATTTAAATAATTTAAAAGTTGTTAGATTTTTCATAAAATGTTCTAAAAGAAGTTATTTCTAAATAATATATTGTTAGGTGGCTGGTTTTTGAGCCATTCAAGATATAAAACTTTAAATGGCCGCCATTTTAAAATTATCAGAGATAATGGTTTTGATGGTTTGTACACCATACATTTTGTGCCGATAAACCCTATCAACATAAATAATTAATTTAAATTTGGTCAAATTCGGTTCCGTAGTTTTTAAAATATGAACTTTAAAGTGAAAAACACACAAAGACAGGCAAACGGTAAATTGGGCATGGGACCCCATGTTCATATGATATCATATGTTTGTCTTGACCCTTGGAATAATGCTGTATACTGTATACTGTATACCTTTGTCTAGAGCGTTAGGGACACTCTGTATGTTTAGTTTAAAAAAATGTTCCGTTTGCTAAAACAATCGTGGTACATAAGTGTAATAAGGGGAATTATGGGGACGTAACCTGTGGAATTCACATGTTTATCTTCAGACATACATTAATATTATTCAGATTATAGTTAAGGGAAGTTTATTCATCGTAAAACCCCCTTACGTCCATAGTGTTATTATCAGCAGTGATTTTTGTTGTTGTTGTTGTTGATATAATGTACACTTGTCATTGCAAGTTAAAAACTCGTCAATCATGTTGTAACTTTAAATCTATTTTTAAGTAGGCTAAAATGTGAGCGTTGAGTAAGCGAAGAGTGGAGTAAGCTCAATAGTAAGAATGTTCTGGACAGTCTGGAGAGCTGTTAGGTATTTGTTTTTCATTATACATATTTGTATATTTTTGTAAAAATTACACTTTTGATTCATTTGATTAAAGACTACAGGCAGAAGAAACACACATTTTCCATCTAGTCCTTAATCTACAAATCAGCCTTAAGAGTACGGGTGGTTGAGTGGGCTGGAGTTAGCTATGTAAAAGGACAGATATACATATTTATTAACTGCAAACACAGTTCCGCAATGAACTAAAGAATATACTAAAGATAAGTTTGCTTAACACCAGCATCATGGCATGGGATCAAGTAATAACTTTACGAAAGGGAAGGTTTGAAACTATTTATATAACTATTTGCTTGTTTCAGTACTTTTAAATTGTGATGAAACGAATACGTCGGCAAGACTAAGGGAGGATTGAGAAATAAAAATGATTCGTGGGAGAATCTATGTAAAATCGGGTTTGATCGATATTAAACTTATAAAGCTAAATATTGACACTGGTATTCAATGACATCTCGCTAGCCTAACGGTTAGACTCTTGGACTTCGGTACGAGGGATCACGGGTTCAAATCCCGGGATGTCCACAAACATTTGAGGGGTTTGGACCGCTTTCCCTAAAAGCGTTTGTGTACTTTATTAACAAAAATGCCATTGACATTGAAATATAAAAAAACTATTTAGGAACATTTCCGTTGGCGTCTTAAGGTTATTTTCCAGTTATTTGCCATTCGGTTTATTAACTGAGAGAGCCTCTAAACAAAGTACGTCGGCAACTGGTGTGTACTTGTACGCATAAAATTGTTGGAAACCAATTGCCAATTACTATATGTTACGTAGTGTTAAAGTTATTTACACCAATAAAAACTGTCTCAACACCAAAAATACGTTACATTTGTGTTCTTCCAAGTCAGTTCACATGAAATACAGTAAACTCGAATACAATCCAAGGCGATCGTTCCCGTGTGACTGATCAAAATAGATTTCCTTTACCATCCTTTAAAGATATTTCAAATATAACGGAAGTGCTGTGTAAGTATGAATATATTTAGTTGTTTACACAACGCGTGTTTTACACCCTTTGTATTGACTACGTTTTGAGTGATTTCCTGGCACAACGGAGTCAAGAAACATTCAAATCTGTACGCAAACAACTGCATAAAGTGTTTAAGCCATAACGCTTTATTGGATTACAGTTTTTGTTGCTTGTATTTTGTAGCAGTAAAATCGGCCGTGCCGACCCCTGCGGTGCTCTTGCTTGACAGATCGCCACTTTGTGACACCGGCATTGTCACCGAAACCCTCTTTTAAAAGCCCAACCCCACAGTGTGCCCCAAATTCGGGAGGGGGAGGTCGCCCCAACATGTTGGATAATTGACCATGATATAGCACACGCACTTTGAGAACGGATATGATCCGAACCTCTAATGCTTCCCTGCCGCGACTCCGTGTGAGAGAAATCAAAACACGGGACACGGGTGGTAGAGTAGTCAACAGCAGTCCGGGATTTCTACTACATTTAGAAATATTACTTGGACCGATGAACTTTAAATCTTTTCTCACCAACTGTAAACATTTATAGTGAAGTCTGTGCAAGAAGACTGAATTGTTAATGTGAAACACGTTTAAATATCAACACGACGGAATAATGTTTTGTAAACAATGAACATTGTAGGACAAACCCATGGATTGTTTTTGTCATCCCTGTAATCCAAGTTCAAAACGCTCTATCAAATAACCGTGACTTCCAAAGACCTTTGATGATACTGTAGTATAAATAGCGCTTTCAGTTAAACAATTTGTTAATCGTAAATAGTTACCATGATACTTTCCAAGTTTCTAGATTCTTAACTTACAGACAAGAGGTATCGTTATTTTAAATGTGGTGAAAGCAATTCTGCCTTCCTTTAAATCCGTTTGGAGTATTTGGTTGACCTAACCACTGAAGCCTGAACTACTGTAGGCTAATCCTGCAAACCTCATAGAATTTCCGTGTTTTTAACACGTTGCGGCTGCGACGAAGATTCTTTTGCAGGGATCAACAGTTTAAGGATACTGGACACGATCGGATGAATACCAATATTACTGATAACGTCATTGTGGTTAAAAGATTTTCTTGGAAAAATGTATTCTGAGGATTATATCTATATTAAAATTAATGTAGCCTGTCTTTAAAATAATCAATATTATATTTGTGTGCAAGTTGTACAGCGAAGTTCTGTTTAAAGTTGATTCACCTATGACCTAAGACGTCTATGACATACGTAAACTAAGTTTTATTTCTTGCAATACCAATATATAACCTCTACAATTAGAAACATTATTGTAGATTATACTCAAGACATTCATTTTAGACTTCTGTCCGAATTTTAGATGATAAACCTACAAGTTAATTAAGATAACTATTTCCGTAAATTTAATTCACGAAAGAGGTTTACATTAATCGACACAATTGTTTATGTTTTGTTAGAACAATTTATTATTATCTGATAAACTAAAATCATCGAACTGCATACTTACATTTCTACTTAAGATAAAATCTTTAAATAAACATATATAAAACATTTACTTTTGTAATTATAATTATATACAAAAATGAAACATTCGTCCGGGTACACTCTCCTTAATTCTACTCTAACAATATATGTACAGGTATTTAATTGAAGCCCACCGAAAACAGATTCGAGTTTTAAACTTAATAACAGTGATAGATACATAATTAAGATGAATTTTTGGTGACGTGAAATAATCTATTAGAAGTTACATAACACTCTAATGAGAAGTGACGGGTTTGCATTCGAAATCAACAAGATATGGAATACGTACTGTAGCGTATCCTTTACTCTCACTGAAATCTTTAATAATAAGTTTAAAATGAATTGCTAATAACTTTTAACATATGGAAAACCCATGTATATCTGTATGAATATATTAGCACAGGTAAAATTGAGTATTGGTCAAATTAAATATTGAAGAACATGATGATAAATGATCAGATTAGGATTTAACACAGTTAGCTTAAAAATAATAACTATATCAATATTAGTTTAGAAAGGGAAAATTCTGCATTACAAGTAAGGGAACGTTGAAAATTTTACCTACAAAACAGTCTGGTATTATTATTTTGTATCTGATCCATTTAAGAACGGGAGTTATAGGACGCCCTTGCTTGGAATATTGTTTGCAAAGCTTTACATTCATAGTTGAAAAGTAAAGAGAATAAAGAATATTTTTTATAAATGATTCACTATTTTGAAAAATAATCTATATTCATACAATAAACTAACACATGTTTTTGGCACAAATAATAAAACTGGTGAAATTCAGGGTTGATTGAAAATTGGTCATTTTGGTAAAAAGGTTCAAATGTTCTCTATTTTTTCGCATATTATATTCTTAATATAAGGGAACTAACCCCTTTGTTATGCAGAATTAACTTTCTACACGAATATCACTTACTCATCATAACTTAAATGGTTTATCTTCTTTGGTATTAACATACAATAGAAAACAAAATTATCTCCAAAAGTTGAAATACTGTTTGCTTAGTAAAGCAGCTGTAACTTTCAAATTTCAATAATGTTTCCAGCTGTTAGAATCCCACTTTGATGTGTTTTAGCTGTTTATAGTTCTAGTAGTTCCATCTTTATATTTTAAACCTTAGGTCAAATTTCGAGTCCTTTAAAATTAAGTACGAATACATCCGTTCTACATATTCTGCCAAGATTCTCCTTCCGTTTTACAATTTTTGGACCAATGGTTAAATTATCAGATGTTATTAAAAGTATTTAAAACCCCTATCAACGCCTGAGGCTGTACCTGTAATATTGTTTCAGCTTGAATCGAATTGACAATAATCCAAAAAATATACTCAACTTTATGAATACAAAAATACTTATGGACATAAGTATTTAAAATGTGTTTCTGCTAAGACTGGAGTCTGTTCACATGCATGTGGTAATTTTTTGATAGTTCGTTGAAGATAGCCAAGTTATGGATTCTTAAAATCGTTAAGAAAAATACTAGTTCATCCTCTGGGTCCATTATTACAGGCGTGGACCACCACTAAAGTAACAATACCGAAAGTAGATATGCTTTGTATCTGATATTTGCTTTTTGTGTCTTTTGAGTGAAAAGGGATCAAAGTTTTAGGTTGGACATAACCTAGAGATACAATATCTAATCAATATTACTATCAGTATCAACAAAAGGATAATTTATCATATTTTTATAGATTCCAATCATTATAAGACTCAAGGAGACGATTCTACGAATAGGTCTGATGATGGTCAGTAATGAAGTGAAGGAAGAGAATCTCAGCAGAACTTAAGGTTCTAAGAACTTAAGGCAAACACCGACCAACGAGAAAACTATCACTGAGCCCTGGGGGACACCGCAGCTAGCAGCCCGGGCCGGGGGGCTGAATCTTCAATCCCTGGAGATGCGCCAAACCTGGCCCGCACTTCTCAAGCTGCTGGTGTTGAGATCGCACGGCGAAACGGTTTACGTGGACGGGAATGGGAACAACTATCTTGCAACCGTTGTTATTATTGGACGAACTCGATCTGTGGCCTCCTCCCCCTGAAGAAGAAGACATTCCACCAGCTTTCACCCTCTTCCATTTCGCTCTTCTGTTTTGAAACCAAATTTTAACCTGAAAGAAACAAATGTTTACTGAGTATAATTTCAAATTAGGTTAGCCAGTAGAAATCATTTCAATTTACAGTCCTTCGAGAAATATATTTCAGAACTTTGGTTGGATAAGTAATGTGAGCTATAAACTGACACAATCGGTTAATGCGAGTGTAGTGTCTTTATTTGAAGTTTTGACAGTCTACGATGGTTGACTTTTCAATAGGGGTAGTTCAAAGAGAAACGTAGAATTTGTATTGCACAATAGTATTAATAAAATGTATGCTATTGAATTTCTCTTCGACATACATCGAACGTATAAATTATTAGCAGATGATTCGTATATTTTAGTTATTGTTCTCAATAACTCATTATGGTATTCCAAAAAGTAAGTAAGTAGCTAATGAACCGATTATTTTAAGATTTAGGGAGGGATAGCATATAGGCATGATTGGATTGTTGACGAAATTTAGTTTGTAAAACATCGATGTATACTTATCAGTCAGGATTATATTTGTTTACAACATTAGTAGACAACTGAGGTAAAAAGATTCGGTTAGAAATTACCTCATTAAATTAACTCGCTTATTGTTTAAGAACAGGAATCTTAATTAAATCATCAGGTAGTTTTGTAGTATTGTTTTAACTTCTCTGAATTACATTTATCCATTAAACAGAAACTTATGAGGTTTTATGTATGCGTATAAATCACAGTGAAGAACCACGGAAAGAGTGCTTCACACGTGTCGCTGTGAGGTTCGCCAGATCAAGCATGAGCGAAAAAAACTTTGGGAAGTTTCGAAACTGGATCCAGCTGTCATTGGCCATTGGGAATTTAATAATGATCTTAGCCAACGAATTAGTCGAACTCGGTAACTATCAAGAATGCCAAAGGCGTGCTACTCATAAGTATGGCTCATAAGTCATTTAAGGGATTATGTAAAGATATTTAACGTATCTAGTAAAATATATGAAACTATAGATATTATGCTGGTATGCAGTATTTGAATTATTTTCGGAAATATTAAACACAAGTGACGTAGAACATTATTAGAGTACAGGTCCCATGGCAATCTAAATTACCTGCACTTCACTGAGGTTTAACGCGTTGGCTATCTGTGACCGTTCAGTCAAACTCAGGTACTTCTTGGCGACAAACTCTCTCTCGAGTTCGAGGAGCTGCTCGCTGGTGAACGCCGTCCGTCTCCGGCGAGTCTTGTTGGATGTAGACTGGTTGGGTGTAGAAGCCTCTTCGTCCTCTCCGTCCCCACTGTCCCGCCCACTACCTCCAGGACTGCCTGCAACACAAGGTTGTGGTATATGGTCTAACGACAAGACGGTATGGAGACATGGTTGGGTGTAGAAGCCTCTTCGTCCTCTCCGTCCCCACTGTCCCGCCCACTACCTCCAGGACTGCCTGCAACACAAGGTTGTGGTATATGGTCTGACGACAAGACGGTATGGAGACATGGTTGGGTGTAGAAGCCTCTTCGTCCTCTCCGTCCCCACTGTCCCGCCCACTACCTCCAGGACTGCCTGGAACACAAGGTTGTGGTATATGGTCTGACGACAAGACGGTATGGAGACATGGTTGAGTGTAGGAGCCTCTTCGTCCTCTCCGTCCCCACTGTCCCGCCCACTACCTCCAGGACTGCCTGGAACACAAGGTTGTGGTATATGGTCTGACGACAAGACGGTATGGAGACATGGTTGGGTGTAGGAGCCTGTTTGTCCTCTCCGTCCTCACTGTGTCCTGCCCGCTACCTCCAGGACTGCCTGGAACACAAGGTTGTGGTATATGGTCTGACGACAAGACGGTATGGAGACATGGTTGGGTGTAGAAGCCTCTTCGTCCTCTCCGTCCCCACTGTCCCGCCCGCTACCTCCAGGACTGCCTGGAACACAAGGTTGTGGTATATGGTCTAACGACAAGACGGTATGGAGACATGGTTGGGTGTAGAAGCCTCTTCGTCCTCTCCGTCCCCACTGTCCCGCCCGCTACCTCCAGGACTGCCTGGAACACAAGGTTGTGGTATATGGTCTGACGACAAGACGGTATGGAGACATGGTTGGGTGTAGAAGCCTCTTCGTCCTCTCCGTCCCCACTGTCCCGCCCGCTACCTCCAGGACTGCCTGGAACACAAGGTTGTGGTATATGGTCTAACGACAAGACGGTATGGAGACATGGTTGGGTGTAGAAGCCTCTTCGTCCTCTCCGTCCCCACTGTCCCGCCCACTACCTCCAGGACTGCCTGCAACACAAGGTTGTGGTATATGGTCTGACGACAAGACGGTATGGAGACATGGTTGGGTGTAGAAGCCTCTTCGTCCTCTCCGTCCCCACTGTCCCGCCCACTACCTCCAGGACTGCCTGGAACACAAGGTTGTGGTATATGGTCTGACGACAAGACGGTATGGAGACATGGTTGGGTGTAGAAGCCTCTTCGTCCTCTCCGTCCCCACTGTCCCGCCCACTACCTCCAGGACTGCCTGGAACACAAGGTTGTGGTATATGGTCTGACGACAAGACGGTATGGAGACATGGTTGAGTGTAGGAGCCTCTTCGTCCTCTCCGTCCCCACTGTCCCGCCCACTACCTCCAGGACTGCCTGGAACACAAGGTTGTGGTATATGGTCTGACGACAAGACGGTATGGAGACATGGTTGGGTGTAGGAGCCTGTTTGTCCTCTCCGTCCTCACTGTGTCCTGCCCGCTACCTCCAGGACTGCCTGGAACACAAGGTTGTGGTATATGGTCTGACGACAAGACGGTATGGAGACATGGTTGGGTGTAGGAGCCTGTTTGTCCTCTCCGTCCTCACTGTCCCGCCCACTACCTCCAGGACTGCCTGGAACACAAGGTTGTGGTATATGGTCTGACGACAAGACGGTATGGAGACATGGTTGGGTGTAGGAGCCTGTTTGTCCTCTCCGTCCTCCCTGTGTCCTGCCCGCTACCTCCAGGACTGCCTGCAACACAAGGTTGTGGTATATGGTCTGACGACAAGACGGTATGGAGACATGGTTGGGTGTAGGAGCCTCTTCGTCCTCTCCGTCCCCACTGTCCTGCCCGCTACCTCCAGGACTGTCTGAAACAAAAGGTTGTGGTATATGGTCTGACGAAAAGACGGTATGGAGACATGGTTGGGTGTAGGAGCCTGTTTGTCCTCTCCGTCCTCCCTGTGTCCTGCCCGCTACCTCCAGGACTGCCTGCAACACAAGGTTGTGGTATATGGTCTGACGACAAGACGGTATGGAGACATGGTTGGGTGTAGGAGCCTGTTTGTCCTCTCCGTCCTCACTGTCCCGCCCACTACCTCCAGGACTGCCTGGAACACAAGGTTGTGGTATATGGTCTGACGACAAGACGGTATGGAGACATGGTTAGGTGTAGGAGCCTGTTTGTCCTCTCCGTCCTCCCTGTGTCCTGCCCGCTACCTCCAGGACTGCCTGCAACACAAGGTTGTGGTATATGGTCTGACGACAAGACGGTATGGAGACATGGTTGGGTGTAGGAGCCTGTTTGTCCTCTCCGTCCTCCCTGTGTCCTGCCCGCTACCTCCAGGACTGCCTGCTACACAAGGTTGTGGTATATGGTCTGACGACAAGACGGTATGGAGACATGGTTGGGTGTAGGAGCCTGTTTGTCCTCTCCGTCCTCCCTGTGTCCTGCCCGCTACCTCCAGGACTGCCTGCTACACAAGGTTGTGGTATATGGTCTGACGACAAGACGGTATGGAGACATGGTTGGGTGTAGGAGCCTGTTTGTCCTCTCCGTCCTCACTGTGTCCTGCCCGCTACCTCCAGGACTGCCTGGAACACAAGGTTGTGGTATATGGTCTGACGACAAGACGGTATGGAGACATGGTTGGGTGTAGGAGCCTGTTTGTCCTCTCCGTCCTCACTGTCCCGCCCACTACCTCCAGGACTGCCTGGAACACAAGGTTGTGGTATATGGTCTGACGACAAGACGGTATGGAGACATGGTTGGGTGTAGGAGCCTGTTTGTCCTCTCCGTCCTCCCTGTGTCCTGCCCGCTACCTCCAGGACTGCCTGCAACACAAGGTTGTGGTATATGGTCTGACGACAAGACGGTATGGAGACATGGTTGGGTGTAGGAGCCTCTTCGTCCTCTCCGTCCCCACTGTCCTGCCCGCTACCTCCAGGACTGTCTGAAACAAAAGGTTGTGGTATATGGTCTGACGAAAAGACGGTATGGAGACATGGTTGGGTGTAGGAGCCTGTTTGTCCTCTCCGTCCTCCCTGTGTCCTGCCCGCTACCTCCAGGACTGCCTGCAACACAAGGTTGTGGTATATGGTCTGACGACAAGACGGTATGGAGACATGGTTGGGTGTAGGAGCCTGTTTGTCCTCTCCGTCCTCACTGTCCCGCCCACTACCTCCAGGACTGCCTGGAACACAAGGTTGTGGTATATGGTCTGACGACAAGACGGTATGGAGACATGGTTAGGTGTAGGAGCCTGTTTGTCCTCTCCGTCCTCCCTGTGTCCTGCCCGCTACCTCCAGGACTGCCTGCAACACAAGGTTGTGGTATATGGTCTGACGACAAGACGGTATGGAGACATGGTTGGGTGTAGGAGCCTGTTTGTCCTCTCCGTCCTCCCTGTGTCCTGCCCGCTACCTCCAGGACTGCCTGCTACACAAGGTTGTGGTATATGGTCTGACGACAAGACGGTATGGAGACATGGTTGGGTGTAGGAGCCTGTTTGTCCTCTCCGTCCTCCCTGTGTCCTGCCCGCTACCTCCAGGACTGCCTGCTACACAAGGTTGTGGTATATGGTCTGACGACAAGACGGTATGGAGACATGGTTGGGTGTAGGAGCCTGTTTGTCCTCTCCGTCCTCACTGTGTCCTGCCCGCTACCTCCAGGACTGCCTGCTACAAAAGGTTGTGGTATATGGTCTGACGACAAGACGGGATGGAGACATGGTTGGGTGTAGGAGCCTGTTTGTCCTCTCCGTCCTCACTGTGTCCTGCCCGCTACCTCCAGGACTGCCTGCTACAAAAGGTTGTGGTATATGGTCTGACGACAAGACGGTATGGAGACATGGTTGGGTGTAGGAGCCTGTTTGTCCTCTCCGTCCTCACTGTGTCCTGCCCGCTACCTCCAGGACTGCCTGCTACACAAGGTTGTGGTATATGGTCTGACGACAAGACGGTATGGAGACATGGTTGGGTGTAGAGTCCTCTCCGTCCCCACTGTCCCGCCCACTACCTCCAGGACTGCCTGCAACACAAGGTTGTGGTATATGGTCTGACGACAAGACGGTATGGAGACATGGTTGGGTGTAGAAGCCTCTTCGTCCTCTCCGTCCCCACTGTCCCGCCCACTACCTCCAGGACTGCCTGGAACACAAGGTTGTGGTATGTGGTCTGACGACAAGACGGTATGGAGACATGGTTGGGTGTAGAAGCCTCTTCGTCCTCTCCGTCCCCACTGTCCCGCCCGCTACCTCCAGGACTGCCTGCAACACAAGGTTGTGGCATATGGTCTGACGACAAGATTTGGTGATTGGAAAAGCTAAAGAATTGAGTCATTTTATATTCGTTTGTAAAACAGTACATAACTACAGACATTCACTCAACATTTGCATCCCGTTGGCCTACTGAGTTACGTCTTGGGCTTCGGCTCAAGGGTCCATGGGAACAATTCCCGATGTGTTAAAAAAATAAAAAGGATTTTGACTGCTTCCCTAAAAATATTCTTCTCTTATAAAAATTGCATTGGAGTTTAAACTGAGTGTTTTCAAAGTAAAGTAAAACATTATACCGAAGTTTTAAAATGCTTTTTCTCAGTCCATTTTATATTTTACTTCGTTAAATGTAGATTCTAATCATATGATTTTATTATGAGTTTGACCCATTCGAGCATGTAGAAGTTTGAACAATTGGGATTTAGCTAAATTAGTTTCAAACAAGTTCAGGATTTTATTTCATAGAATGTAATCGAATAAAACAAACATAATAATAATAATACCAATTCAGTTAAAATTTACAAATATTTACTTTATATATGGGGAACATATACAAGTAACATTGTCGGTACTGTAATGTTCCTTTGTAAGATTTTCTCCTACTTAACTGACTTAATTGAGTTTGGCCGATTAGTTGTCTCTTGCATTAATTGAAAAAAATACAGTACCGGTATAAGTCCATTCATTCGTATGGCACTCATTAAGGAATGTAGTTTAAAAGCAGTTGACAAGTCTGGACCAGGAACTCGGAAGTGATGTAAAACCCTGAACTTGACGTCGTGTTTATAGATTAAAGCCAGACCCCGGTGATCGGCGGGCGGCGGGCGGCGCCGTGGTGCGGAGGAGACATGTTGGCATGTCGCATTGTTCGTCGCTTCCCCTCACACATAAATCATCTCTCTGTTTCTTTGGCCGATTCCCGACCACACTTTGATGTCAATTGGGCCTGAAGACGATCTGTAACTGCGGCGCATTAATGTGTAACAAGCCCCGCCTTTCCTCAGCCCATTTCCACTTCTTCGCTCCTCTTTATCTTTTCCCGCCTAATTAAACTTGTATTTTGTCGCTGTAAAAAGTTCGAGCCGTGTTAATTGTTTCTTTGTCCTAAGGAATCCATGGGGAACGTCTCATTTGACTATTCGATAGATCGATTACTCGAATAGTTGTCTCTCGGAACGAAACGTACTATCGTGTATCGAGTACGCTAAAAATACGTCGCATGCCGTAATTCTATTTTAGTTTTTACTCTACATACAAGAGAATAACACATGTTATGTACGAAATATCGCCCGAAGCTACTGAAGGAATGTTGTGACGTGATTGGCATTTTAATCGCATTACGCAAAAACAGATAACAATTCATTGGGGCACATGTGAATCGATTACTCATATTTTAAAGTTAGAACTCTCCGTTTCAAGAACTTTAAAAATGTGCTTAAACCCCTCTTTTTTATTCAAACATTTCCCTATTAATCTTTATTACACACTCCCTTCTCTCAACCTTGCAGTTATTTTTTAATATTTAAATAGTGTGTGTCCTGTCTTTGGCTTAGTAGTTAAGGCTTCAGTAGCAACCCTGTCGTGGGTTCGAAGCCCTGTCCTGGCAAGTTCTATAACTTGCACTTGTTAATCCATTGCTTTGTTGGATACGTTTCACACACAAGAATGTAGTTTATGTGGACGGGCAAAGTAAGGTAAAAAAAGGCTACCGACCAATTTAAAATGTAAACTCGATAAAACTGTAACACCGATTGACTGACAGACAGCCAAGTCTAAACCGGTGGGTCTAAAATCGTTTAGTTTTGCACACGTGTTCCTGTGAGCCCTAAGAAAGGATTTTCATGTCTGACGTTAGGGCTTCCTTCACGGGTCGTCAAAGTTACATTGCTATTATAAAGGGTATTTAATTTATTTGACTAGAAGACGGCATAAACAGAGGTTACTTATTCGAAGTAATTTAAAAGGTTAACCACAGAGTGCAGCACACAAATGTTGTATTCCTGGGTGAAACCGGGTACATACAGTTCGGGTCACAGTGCTTGGCATCTGGTTAGCGTATGATCTGAAATGACTTTTTTCCTCTATTTGGCTTAGTACCGTTAGTGTTGCAGTCTACTTTTGTCAAAAGAAAGCAAAAATCACTTATTTAATTTTAAACATTTGATTTGGTTGTTTGTTAACGTCTACTTTTATTTACGAGAAATGTCAGTAGTTTCTCGCCTTTCCCAGGTGCCAAGCACCGTGAACCGAACTGCACTACGGTGGCTAGTAAATAAATAAATCCACATATATAATGAAACAAGCAAAATGTTATAAGTAAAATATTTAAAAAAAAACAGATTGAAGGGATTTTTGGCAGGTTTATTTTATTTTTTTTTTGGGGGGGGGGTGGTTGAGTTAGCAAACTCATCGGGTTACAGCCGCTTTTCGAAAACCTTGAAAAATGAACTTGGTTTGTTAGTATATACCATGAGTCTTATAGTTGAACCTGTTTTTTTAAAATCCCTGAGTTTCAATACTGAACTCGATAGCCTGAACTTCCGATTGAAATATTGAACTCTGTGTCTCCCTATGAGAACTCACTTTTCACATATATCAAAGCTCTCTGATGTAAGTTCACTTTTCCAATGAGAGTTCCGGTTACTGACATCCAATCTCTATCACAAGATCTCCGATTAATACACTCAGATCTCTACTCATTTCCACCGGAGGACTGATGGGCCAAGGGGATCGCCACCCCGTCGCATATCCTCACGCGGCGGGAAACAATCTGTCAACATTACCATTCTCGCCTCGCGTTATCCGACTATTTTGGCACCCTTTGAGCGCCGCCGCTGCGCCATAAGTATTCCAGGTCCGTCCTCCCCCCTCCCTGAGTCAAAGACCGACGACGAAGACGCCTGCTTAATTATTGTGGTCCCGCCACCCATTGTCGCCGGCTTCTGATCCTGCTCGATTCTCGTCCTCGCTTCTGATTAACGATAAATACTTCCTCTTGTCTTTCTCTAGTCGCGTCTTCCACTTATTAGAACTCCCTTGGTGTTGTTTATTCCTACCTCCTCTGTCAAAATTATTGTGAGTTCGATTCTTAGCATACTAACCTGTCTGTGGGCTGTGGACCCGGATTATATCCAAGATTATACAGTAAATATTCGGCTAAGTGCAAACATTCTTGCAAGCCTACCTTGTGCTTTCTATGGACCGTCCTAAAAAGGATTAAAATTAACTGAAAAGGAAACGTTAGTTGCTACGATTACCCTTTGCGATCCTTGTATGTTACATCCTTTCCAAAAACTTCGCAATAATTGCATTAGGCTCTTTTAACTTATGCGTCGCTTGCCCTTGAACTACGGGGTTGTGTAAAGGACACAGGTTGGAATGTTTAAGGGGCGAAAATTCGAAAAGTTATCTTGTGGTAGTTAGCACAACTGCGGGTAGTCGGCTAACTCTAAGCTAACCGAACCGGTCAGCTCCGTGGTATTATTTCATGGTATGGTTCGTATGAAATAATACAATTAGAAACAGCTCAAATTTAGCGGATCACAAGTAGGCATTTAGTATCTAAAAGAACTGCACCACCGCTGCTGGAATACATGGAAACAGACTGGTATAAAAAGAATTACCGACTCGCCGTTTGGTAACAGTGTCTTCAGTGTGTTAGTGCTATGCTGCGTGTCTGTGTTTACCATTTAAGAAATGTCATGTTACAATCGTTTTCGACACGGCACTACATCTAAATGCGAATGCAAACTTGTATATACTTATTACCTCTTATCTGTTATACTCATTGGTTTCAATAACAGGTAGGTCAAAGATTGAACCGAATAAAACACGTTACAATGCGAAGTTCTATGGTGTAAGTAAGACTTTCGCAACTTTATTTTGCCACTCAACGAATATCTTCTTGAATTTATTGTATTTTAGAAGAAGTAGTACCTAGAATTGGGACAAACCTTGGAGCATGTAACAGTTTCTTTACTAAATAATGGCTAATAAAGTATATTTTGCAAGAGTAGCATCTTTGATTTACAGTTTTGAGTTTTAAATTGGAATTTTCACATCAGTTGTTTACTATTTCACTTCATATTGTCTAGCCTAAATTGGCTCCCTTTGACTGTGTTTCTATTAAAGGTAGATTGAGGAAGAAATGTCTGTACAGTTTTCTTTTTAACGCTTTCATCGTATTTTTTCTGGAAAACAATCCTGGTTGGCGTTGGGAGCGGGAAACATGCTGAATCGTTGGGACGAGTGTTAGTAATGAACTTTGAGCTGGAAATATTCAGATTTACTATTGAGCAATATGGGATCACTTAATTTAACAGAAAAATGAATGAGAGTCAAGACAATCTTTTGCTTTGGTTCCCCAAATTGATCTGTGTGTTTTTTGTTTTCTAAGGTGCATCCTGAAAATGTGAGAGTTGTCAAGTAATACTCCCAGTTACCAAGTTCGCATATTTTGTTTTAAGGAGACGCCATCATCATCAAACGACACGTTAACTTGTAGTTTACAGGTTTGTCGATGGAAAAGGAGCGAGCACTTTTTTCTGGTAGAAATTTGGTTTTATTTACATTAACTAAAGTAATTACTGAGTAAGCCAAGGTCAACAGCGAATTTACATTTTACAAATTGTAAGCCTTTTATGACGCGCTAAGCGCTAAGGCGATATCGGCTTATGAAATTACTTCACTTTATTCAGGAGTACTCGCTTTGCGCACACTTGTAAAATATGAGAGCGCGTAAACTGTTTCTATAATACCATAATACATCGTGCAGCCAGCGTCAGGTAAGGATGCCCGGGATAAATGATCCAAACACGTATAAACAAACACCAAGTCTAAGGAAGGAAAAAACCGTCTTAACATAGAAAGCAGTACTCCTGAGAAGAACAAAGAATAGAGTTGTTTTTAAACGATATAACATTTTGTTTTTGTATACACGGATATACTTACGATTACATGCTCAAATAAATTAATTAGTATGAAATTAAAAACAAACTTGTTAATATAATAACAAAAACAAACGCTTGAATCACATGTAAAAATGTAATCAAAGCAGACCTTTTACTGTGCCCATGATTTTCTATGGGTAAATGTGTTTCAACTTCTGACTGACATTGAAAAAAAAAGACCTGAGTTCGTGGGTTGATTTATTTAATTCGAGCAACTAACCGATCTCGCGCAATTTATCTGAACAACTCATACAGAACTAGTAATATAAATAATAAAAATACAAGATGCGTGATTTTTGACGTAAATCGTAAATATTTATACCCTCTACCACGCAAATGGTATCCCGACCGTCGGTACGCGTCCGGGCGGAGTGTTTTACACCATTGAACGCGCGATCGCCTCGTTGCCTAAACTAGCATGGAGATTCATTTAGGACTGGGCCGTTGAGTGGAGTCCGAGCGGCACTAGCTGGCAGCGTCCCGCTCACCTGCGCGAGACATACATCACCCTCGGATCGGATAAAAAGCCGACGACTTGCTCAGGCATCTTCTCATTTATAACGACTCTCCTCCCCCGCGCGTTTTGATGTGCTACTGTAAATAATTTGTCCGTAAATTGTACACAGCTGTTTTGTAGCTCGACTAAACGGAGCGCATTTGTCGTTCTCGCTTTCTCATTTGCTCGGCAAGTCCCAGTGTTAATACGAGTGGGCTATTTAGTGAATTAAAGCTTGAGTCCCCGTTTTCCTCATATCGCTAGCTGGATTTTTTCAGCGTTTATATGAATTTTTACTCGAATATACCAGTATATTTAAAAAGAAACCGATTCGGTTCCATATCGGTAGCTTCAGTGGTAGAGCGCTGGCCTCGTATGTCAGCTGTGGTCGAGCGTAGGTTCGATTCCGGTGGTCACCACTGGCTGATATCCAATAGCACCGGTGGTCGATGGGATTTGCAAGGGTCAAAACATTCCTCCGTCCAAAAATGATCTTATTGCACCGGTGGTCAAATTCTACCCTCCCCACTCAAACCCTACCCCACTTCTCCCCGCTGTTTCCCTTAACCTCCCCACTACATTTATCTTCAAACATAGTGCCATGCTTCCTCATGTATTCATAACTAGGTTTATAAGTGTTTAACAATTTCGTAATGGAATATTTTATAAAACATTTGCCGATGGTTCCTTGCTACATGAAAACAAACTGTCTTGCCAATGTTTTACTAACATCACGGTTATGATCAACGGCCACAACACCATTCCTTGCACCAAATAGTATATTACACTACTAGTCACGAAATTGACCTATATTGTATATCCGAAATAGGACTTTAGTGACGAGAAGTGAACGATACTTTTCATCACGATGCAAATAACCACACTAAACCTAAACAAAAATTATCTGATATTTCATAGTCTAGTAATTTTCTATAAGTAAACAAAACACGGTTTTACAATTCATTTTAGTGTTAAAGCCAGCTGTTTGAACACAGATTCGTCAAAAATAACTAAATCACACTGGTGCTCCTGTTGAGTAAAACGGGAACTTGTTTAGGACCGGCAAAGTCAGCTGATCATTTTTCGTTATGTAACAAGGAAATAGATAATTTTCGTAGACCTCAGCTGCATGGTAATGGGCTATTTTTTTGTTAAAGCCAGCTGTTTGAACACAGATTCGTCAAAAATAACTAAATCACACTGGTGCTCCTGTTGAGTAAAACGGGAACTTGTTTAGGACCGGCAAAGTTAGCTGATCATTTTTCGTTATGTAACAAGGAAATAGATAATTTTCGTAGACCTCAGCTGCATGGTAATGGGCTATTTTCGAATACAGAGTGATGAAATATAATCTGCTACAAAATATGACAGCCTACTGAAGTGGATCAGCCGGAGCAGAAACTGGCCTTCCCTGCAATATCTCCATTACTAGTTTTAAACTTGGCTATTTTATGTAATAGTTATTTATAAAACCTCTATATTTTAATCTAGTCTTATACTTAGTTTAATAAAAACCAATCTTCTTGAATAATTTAAATTGACCGCCGGTGCAATTGGAACACCCCCAAAAGGGGCGCTAGTGCAATTGGAACACCCTCAAAAGGGTCGCCAGTGCAATTGGAGCACCCTCAAAAGGGGCACCAGTGCAATTGGAACACCCTCAAAAGGGGTGCCAGTGCAATTGGAACACCCTCAAAAGGGGCGCCGGGGCAATTGTAACACCCTAAAAAGGGGTGCCAGTGCAATTGGAACACCCTCAAAAGGGGCGCCGGGGCAATTGTAACAGCCTCAAAAGGGTCGCCAGTGCAATTGGAACACCCTCAAAAGGGGCGCCAGTGCAATTGGAACACCCTCAAAAGGGGCGACGGGGCAATTGGAACACCCTCAAAAGGGGCGCCGGGGCAATTGGAACACCCTAAAAAGGGGCGCCAGTGCAATTGGAACACCCTCAAAAGGGGCGCCAGTGCAATTGGAACACCCTCAAAAGGGGCACCGGGCAATTGGAACACCCTCAAAAGGGGCGCCGGGGCAATTGGAACACCCTCAAAAGGGGCGCCAGTGCAATTGGAACGCCCTCAAAAGGGGCGCCAGTGCAATTGGAACACCCTCAAAAGGGGCGCCGGGGCAATTGGACACAACAGCTTTGGCTGATCCCCGACCGCCGGTGCAATTGGGACATCTGCGGTCACCACTGGCTTTCCCAGGTGACTATTTCCCGTTACGGTACCTCGCAGTCTTTTGATCGTCACACACATAGGCCAACGGCAACGGACCGTTGAGGTATACCGAGGCACCACCACCCAATGCTATATAGATATCGCTCAATTTACCTTATCCTCGATCTGGTACCCCGGGCCGCAAGGGCTACGGGTAGATTGCCACTGTCATCGTGAAACTAATACCACAAGTACTTGCCCCATCTAAGAATATGCAACCCGTGGTTGCTAGTTAACATGCGTATTTTAATTTAATTAAATACTTACATTAAATCTACCACTGTATAATAATTCGATTTTGGAATCACATACTCCCAATTTTGGATTTTGGAAGTGTTAAATACCTCCCAATATGGAGTTTGGAATTTAGGTTTAAAAGCACACAAACATTCCTTTTTGATTTTCTAAATTAAATTTCTGAAACCTAGGATGGGTCACAGCATACTGCTGGGGGATTCTTTGTGATCCATCCCGAGCATTTGACTGCGTTCATCATGGCCTTCTCTTGAAAAAAATAGTTCTTTTGGAATAAAAAGGATTGTTTTTACACACTCAGTAGAGCAATTTAAAAATATTACCGATGTGAAGTCACAAACATTTCTTGAAGTCTTTGACGAAAATTTAAAATGGGAACAGCATATAAAACATTTAACTAATGAACTAAATAGTTTTCGTTATGCATTATATATTTCAGGACAGTCAGCTAATAACCCTAGAAACTAGTAAAACCGTTTATTATTCTTATGTAGTGTCTGTTCTTAGATACGGTACTTTATTGTGGGGATCTTAGAACAAATATTCATAGTCCATAGTCCATTATAGGAACAATTACAACAAACTAACTTCAAACAGTTCTTCAAAGAAATTTTAAAATTTTGACCCTCACGGGTTTATATATTTATGAAACAATAAAATCAATAACAGAACATTCAGAGTTATTGTAAAATCATCAGTTTAGGCACAATCATAACACCAGACAAAATTGAAAATTTGTTTTTCCCCACCACAATCTTTCCTTGTTTGGAAAAGTCCAATATTAAAGGGAATAAAAATTGTTAATATAAACTTCCTAATTACATAAATCAACTGAGCAAAAAGTGCTAATGAAAATATTAAAAGATATATATTACTTTATTAGGTCTACTATTCAGTTGATGACTTTAAATGATGACTTGGAGAATCTGTATTAATTTGAACAAATATTGTAATTATTTTTTTTAGTTAGCCTGGATATAGTTGTAAACATATCAAATTGGACTTAAAAATGTCACCTATTTCAGTCTGGAATTACCAGAATATTGTAAACATTTTTGTAACAGTAAATATGACTATGTCTATAACAAACGTGATTTATCATTTTTCCTCTCATACGGTTTTCACGGTTTTTTACGTTTACGAATTTCCTGTTGAGGCTCGTTTCAAATTTAAATGAAATATTATTCATTTTTCTGCAAATACGTTTTTTGCACTGTTAAAAATGTTATTGAGTTCAACAGGTTACCTTTCAATTGCATTTATCGGTTGTAAATCCATGCACAACCGACCGGTGTGCTAGTTGGCCGAGGTGTTTTAATAACATTGCTAATCAAATTCTGTTGGTACGGCTTCTTTAGTACGGATTTATATTTAGATATTCCTGAACTATTTTGATGTTTAAACTTAGTCCTTTCTTACTTTTACTTCACGAGGAAACGTTGTATGAACAGATCCATAGTTTGTTATAATTTAAAAGCACTAACTCTAAATCTGAACACAATCTGTTTAATTAATTAAATTAGTAAAAGTCAAAATGAGTGCATTGAATGAGAAAATTATTCAAGAATCTCCAACAATAAATCTTTATTTTCTTAGTTCTTTTCTAAAACAACCTTAGAAAGAAGTTATAGTTTATGTAACAAATGTAAATTAAAAAAAAAAAAACATCAATTAAAGTAATAAAACCTCTATCAGCCGTACCCCCACATCCGAGGTGCTAGAACCTTTTGGCCCTCTCTCTTATAGTTATAAAGCAGAAGGTAATTTCCTAATCAGCGTTTAATAATGGGACATTAATTTTTTTAAACATTTAATAGGTAGAAACTTAGTGGAAAAATCATATGACAATAATCAGAGGGGACATGGTGTCGGTATGTAGGAAAAGGAAATACTTTAAAATCTTTGCGCATCCGAAATTAAAATATTTGACACGGATTCTACTAAATATAAGCATTTTTCGTGATTGGTATTCAAATGGCCCTACTTTGGTCCCCCTTATTAATAGCTCATGTGTCTGAAAACCAGTCACAGTTTTTCCCCGGTACCATATGCTCGTTATCTGGCAAAAAACCCAAGTAGGGAGGAGCGAAGGATGTAGCACAAGAAAAGATAAATGCACTGTTTGCGACAGACATCAAAATGGCTGAAAGCAAGGGAGGTGCATCCAAATTAACATTAATTAGTTGTTATCAGTTGATATTTACTTCTTTAAACTCATTTATTAGCGCATGTAACTATTTTTAAATGTTTAAGTCAGTCATAAGTATAACCTATCTAAATCGAGTTAAAATTAAAAAAATTAAAAACCAGGTTTACACACCTTTTCCGTCCAAACAGTTCAAAAATGGATGTTGCCACCTACTGTGACGACATGTTTCGGAATCTAGAATTCCATCTTCCGGTCATACAAAAACGTCCGTAATTCATTACAGATTTTCGTCAAGATTTACAAAATTGTCAAACATTAATACAGTTCAACATAACACAACACGACATTAAACACGTACTTCACATAAATAACATCTACGCACAAGCCGGCCGGCGATTAGACTCCGACTGCTAATCTGTAAATCTGTAATGAATTACGGACGTTTTTGTATGACCGGAAGATGGAATTCTAGATTCCGAAACATGTCGTCATAGTAGATGACAACTTCCATTTTTGAACTGTTTGGACGGAAAAGGTATGTAAACCTGGTTTTTAATTTCTAAACAACAGTTCAGGAGGCATTTTCAAATGAATACAAATTTTAATTACACGGAAAAACTGAAACATTTTACATTAAATCTGTACTTAATTTTGAATTTCTAACACTAAAGTATGTTGCCTGTGCAATAGCATTCCTGAGTAGAAAATATTTCTCTGAGGGAAACTCACCTAAGTGGAACTCTACTTTTTTGGGCTTGACGCGCCAGCTTCAATTTTTCTCACTCCCTGAGTTGATACAAAGTCTAAAATTCGACATGGTTACGGCTCCACCCCACCCACGATCCGGCCTGCTCCTAACATAAGAACTCACATTGTTTATCTCATGGAGAATATGTTTTATCGGATCAGATTATTACTCGGTTTAATTTGTCTTTATTAATCGATGTAGTTCAACAGGTTCAGAATGCAGCAAATACATAAACGTATTGGCGAATTAGGATAGGAATTCGCCCTCTATGACAGTTTACTTAGTACGAACTTCGTTTTGAAACCGACTATTTTTCATACGGTCAAATCTGTGGTATTACTTACATATTTACACATTTTAGACAGCCAGAAAGAAGAGGGGCCAAAGTTAGAGGAATTTCATTATGAAATAGCCTCCGAGTCACTTTATATAACCAAAAAGGTTTAAATTACCTGGTAATACCGCCGAGTGATACCGCTGAGTGATACCGCCGAATGATACCGCCGAGTGATACCGCCGAGTGATACCGCCGAGTGATACCGCCGAGTGATACCGCCGAGTGATACCGCCGAGTGATACCGCCGAGTGATACCGCCGAGTGATACCGCCGAGTGAACCTGTTATGGTACAACTACCACTACTACCAACAAGTCATGAGTCAACTTCCGCCGCCGAGACACGTGCTGTTATTTTCGCACTGGCCAGTGTCTTCGATATTTCCGTGTTTAATGTTCGTGTGTGACTGTTTAATAACTTTGACGACTTTTCTCACCACCAGTGATGAAGAGGAATAGGCTAGCATGATGTCAACTTGAGAATGAACCCCTGAGGTTTGAAACCAGTGGTAGTTGTACCATGACATAGGATCACTCGACAGTATCACCAGGTAATTTAAACCTTTCTGGTTAGAGGAGTTATTTGCCATGAGGACTATTTCAAGACTATTCACGTCGATTAATATAGTAAAGCCTCATTAGCAGTGGATGAACGGAATGTGGATATCGAGTTCTAGACGAGATGAGTATTTTAATAGAATAACTTATGAATAACTTGAAAACAAAAATACACAACTTTGAAATAAATACTTACTAGCCGAGTGGAGTCTCGGCAGGGTGAGGTCATGAGGGGTGACCGGAGACCGAGAGTCCGACCTGGAGTCGTCGGAGTGGTGGGTCGGTGGAGAGAAGAGAGGGGCGACCACGTCGTGGCGCACAGGCAAGGAGGCGAGCCACGAGTGGTAGAGGAACGGGTTGAGGCAGGGCTCCGCGAGGAGGTCCTGGTACAGAAGCGATCTGCAACCGACACAACAGTACATTATTGAGGGTTGTAAAATAGTAATATGGACAAGGGGATTGTAGGAACGGGTTGAGGCAGGGCTCCACGAGGAGGTCCTGGTACAGAAGCGATCTGCAACCGACACAACAGTACAGTATTGAGGGTTGTAAAATAGTAATATGGACAAGGGGTTTGTAGGATTTGTGGACGAGTTTAATATATCCAAGAGCAGTTTTGATCATTTGGGAATTGAAATGGGCCACTGAAGAGCGACAGGGTATTGAATTGATGAAGTAAAGGTATACTATAATGCCAAGAGTCACTTCCAAACCTAAAAACGTCACAATAGTTAGATTTTGATCGCAGAGGCCTTACAGAATGAAAAATAGCTTCTTTTTACCTTACTTTGCCTGTCCACCTAGGCCTCAGGGCTGGACAAGGGACGTGTCAAGCGAAGCCAGGGGGAGCCGTTAACAGTAACACTCGGAGCGTACTGATACCATTCAACTGACACGACTAAAAACTAAGACAAAAACCGGAGGATGGGGTTTTTGGATGGGGTGTGGGGTTGTTTATAACTGGCACGACTATAGTCTGATTATCGAAAGAATGTTCGGTCGCCGCGCGGACACTTCACCAGTCACTTTCTTTCGATAATCGGACTATAGGATTGTAACCCAAGGGACAAAGAGTCGTTGCCATGGTCCCGAACGCCAACGGCTCACAAATTCAGAAGCTCTGGATATGAAGCGATCCTGTATATCGCCTATTTTAAGCCCAAAGAAATTGTGTGCAAATTTTAAAGAACACTCAACCCGTAGCAGTGTAATTACAATTTTTCGTAATGAAGAGGTGGCAATGTTTAGTAATTTAATCAGAATTCGGATTTTTGTTCTAATAACTATTTTAATTTCTTAGCTATGGCTATGGATCTTTAATAAAATATTAATACCATCTTTTCGGCTTAAGATTTCACATTGGTTTAATTTACAAATAAAGTTTTCACAAGTTTGCCGGTTTGTAGAAATTAAGGTTTAAACAATTTAAATGGTCATTTCTAAGCAGTTAAAGGTAGAAACGTAACATTTAATACTAAACCAGCCCTAAACTAGTATAGCTCCAAGTTTCAAGAGGCACCTAAAATGTACTGCATCGATTAAAAACACACAGACATGAAACGGAGCGAGATAGTCCCAATGTTTATATAACTTTTTTCGTTTTGACCCCAGGAATAAGTTCCTCAAGTTTCGTTTGAGAGGTCGGATACCCCTCCGTATAATCAAAATAAATTTCTGGAATCTGTAACGTAAAACTGAATGTTTTTTATTATTGCTAAAAATATAAAGAGGGCTCCATGCATTCTTAAAATATATTACGTTTCTTCTCTAAGGCTTAAGCTATTTCACCATAGCTCCTACATTTATTATCTGAAATAGCTTATTTATAACTTATTTTAAGGGAAAATTCTGATAGATTGCAAAAGGATTATGCTACAAAATATAGACATCTCCTAAAAAAATTAACTAGCATTGACTTGTTCGTGTTGTTTAAAGATTATTACTTGTTATACTGGAATTTCGCTGGCTGGCTTCTCTTCATCTCCCTTTACTCTTGAAGACCCCAACTTCTGTTCTTTAAAAAAGGACAGTAATTGAAATCATCATTCATCTGTTAAAAGAAGTAAAATATATCTACAGGGCGACTGAAAAGTAACTTGCACCCCTCTTAACTTTTTAACTATTTGAGATATTTGAAATCGGTTTGCGGCAACCTTCTTGGATATGAGGGGCTACAATAATTATGGTTAGTTTTAAAATTTTTACCCTTAGGGGTAGTGGGGGTGGGGGTAGCTCAAAAATTTCAAATGGGAAGTATGGTCGACTTTCATATCATTTTATAGGTCTTGATGAAACAAAAAACTTGTCATAAAGAAAATAAAAATCGGACCACTAATAACAAAATGGTGCCCTTAAATAATTCAAATCTAATCAACCAGGACAACAATAAAAAACCATGACAACATTAATTAACAAATCTTAACCAACACACAACAATCAAAAAGTAACTAGGTGTACAGTATGGTCATAGCTATCTTTAAAATCAGCTGTTATTCTCAGCTGGGAAAATCCAAACAGCTGTTCCAAGTACTGCTGAACTTTCACCCAGAGATAAGAACTGATTACAAGGAAAAAGTTAGAGATTACTGATAACAATATGGGGAGTTGGGGATTTTCCAGGCACTATTTACTAACCATTCAGATCTTATTATCAATGATCTGAACTAAAAAAAAGTTGCATTGATACAAATTAAAAATCAATAAAATAATAATTATTATTTTTTTGACTACCACAATAAATGCTGTTTAAGACGCGGGTTATTAAAGGTAATTTTTAGTTTTCATTTCGTTATTAGTGGTCCGATTTTTTATTTTTTTTATGTCAATTGTTTAGTTTCATCAAGACCTATAAAATGATATGAAAGTCGACCATACTTCCCGTTTGAAATTTTTGAGCTACCCCCTACCCCCACTACCCCTAAGGGTACAAATTTTAAAACTAACCATAATTATTGTAGCCCCTCATATCCAAGAAGGTTGCCGCAAACCGATTTCAAATATCTCAAATAGTTAAAAAGTTAAGGGGGGTGCAAGTTACTTTTCAGTCACCCTGTATAACACTCTTTCACAATAGGAACCCTTATAAACCATCCCCAGAGTATCGTTTACCTGTGAGCCTCCGGGGGTACCAAGAGTGCGGGTGGTGGCAGCAGTGGGGGCTCCTCCCTCCGCACTAGGGAGACCGTCAGGTCCTGCGGCAGGGGCGACACCTTGTCCCGAAGACCCATGATGGACTCTATGGAGAAGGGTCGAGGTCGGGGGCACTTGGCGGCGGGAGTGGCAATGCTGCCACTGGCCACGTCGGTCTCCTCCATAGATGGTCTACGTAGACCTGCCTGGAGTGTCGACCATCACCACCACCTGTACAGTAGGAAATATGGAATACCCGTGAATTTCCTTGGAACCTGTACATTTTTGGAATTCTCGAATTTCCTTGAAGTTTATGTAGACTTTTTTAAAGACCCTTATATTTGTCTCGCCAAAGAGATGATCCAAACTTGAAAACGACCTCAATTGGTACCACCTATAATGGCAAATGCTGACTATATTTTTCTTGTTCAGTTTTATATGTAAATCAAGAATATATGTGATAGCCGAAGTAGTAGATTTATGTGAAAAACAAATTTGGTATTTGTTTCCTCATAAGGTGAAGGTGGTACGTACTATCAATGTTTGTTTTAATGAGTTTTGTATGTAGATCGTGAATTTGCATCAAATCATGACCTATGTAGTAGCTTATCCTGAGAAAATTACTTTCAAATTTAAAAATATCGAATTAAAATTTGTTTAATGGTTTTTGGTCTGTAGATTTTGAAAAAGCGCTCCAAAGAAAAAAAGATTTAGAGTAAATGTTGTTCATTTGTCTAATATCTAAAACAAAGTTATCTTAATTGTTTTTGTATGTCTTTAGGACCATTTAACAACATCACGTTTCTGACTGGAGATCGTAGACGAAGGAGATTTAAAATATGACATACATTGTCCACATTTTCTGTAAGGCAAGAATTACATCCCCCTTCTGGTCGAAGATCGTAGTCGAATAGTATTAAAGTATGACATAAATATGAATAATAAAAGTGTCAAAAACATTAATGCGATGAAAGGGATGCCCACAAATATTTTCAGGGATTTATTCAGGGTTATCCCAGATAACGCGCTTTCCTGCCCTAGCCAGACGACTCACTACAATGCAATATGCACAGCTATGGGGCCAAACACAAATTACGAAACTCACTTAAAGGGGGGAGGTGTAGGCGGAGCGTTACTCTGCGTTATATAGGGTCTGGCTCATCGTTAAGTACAATTTAAATACAATGTTAGGAGTTTGATCTGATTTAGTGTTTTTTGGACTGTTCATTACGTATTTAGTTTTTTTTTTCAATTTCATAGATACATTTTGTTTCGAATATATGACAGTTATTACTTGTATTTGTTACGTTTTAGCTGGGGCAGTTTATTTTCTTGTCTGAATCCCAAAACTGTTAATTAAGAAAAAAGGTGGAGATAATATTATCTCTAACTTCTAATTTTCCTCAAACCTTAACATTATCGGTATATTTTTTTAAGCTTTGTTCTTTAAGGGATTTTTAAAATATAATGTTTTTAGTTAAAAGAATACGTTTTTATTCAATTAATTTGATATGAATGTTTAAACAAAATTTTGTTTTACAAATTAAAAAAATATATATATCATTGACATAGTTCCACAATGATGATGTTTACACCATTTAAGCTTTTTGGCATTTTTTATGATTATGTTATGTAACATATGAGGGGGGTGGGGGTTGGATATGCTCAGGTGTTACGGTGTGTTATGTGGGGGAGGGAGGGGGTTTGAAATGATAATATGTGTATGGCTCTTTAACGAATACTCTATATTGGAATTATTGTTACAAGTCTTCATAGCCAGTTTATTTTTTAATTACAACATCCTCAAAAGGTAATACATCTATATCACATAACTCATATGTTTACTACTGTATATATACAGTTAAAAACTGATAACATCAGTTCAGTATGGTTAATATTCGTTATGGTTTTAACGGTCATCGGGTTAGGAATATTTTTTTTCAAGAGTTACTTCTTAATTACGTACTGCTGCAGCAACAAAATTTGAAGATTGTTCCCCATTTCGAAGTTTTAATACGATCGAAATAATAATAAATTTACTGTGGTGTCCCCTAAGTTAAACCCATTATTTTTTTAAGAAATTCCCAAACAGATGTCTTTACTAAGCTGTAAACTGTGTTTTAAATGAATCAATAATAAGGTGTATTTAATTAATTTTTAGCAAAACGCTAATTAATTAACGCATTCAATCAAATGGGAATTTCGTCGTACCAAGCCAAATTTGGGGGTTTTATCGTGATAAAATCCTACTCGACAGCATAACAAACTTCTTGACGGCTATTATATGTGTCACAATTCAGAATATGTACTTAAATCTTGTATGTCTTTGCCTCATTGGCCCTTAAAGTTATATTCATGTTCAATCATATTTACTGGACAATTTTAATAGGATTCCATAGTCTAATTTTATAAAAGTTACAACTGGCTGTATTTAGGTGTAAAAATATTATTTAACCTGCGAAGTCTTAGTAGAGTTTTACAAAGCTTATGTTATTTTAATCCGAATCTTTAAAGTGTGTTTGAAAATGTTAATTTCCTATTATTATGTCTAGTTTCGGAAGCAAACAGACGTACCATAAGTGGCAATAATGTTCCTTAGTGGTTTTCTGTTGTTTTTGCATGTACTTATTTTAATCAAAGCAAGTCATCTGCTTCGTGTTTCACGTTCTCGGTACGGTTATAGTCGGGCAATAATGTTCCTTAGTGGTTTTCTGTTGTTTTTGCATGTACTTATTTTAATCAAAGCAAGTCATCTGCTTTGTGTTTCACGTTCTCGGTACGGTTATAGTCGGGCAATAATGTTCCTTAGTGGTTTTCTGTTGTTTTTGCATGTACTTATTTTAATCAAAGCAAGTCATCTGCTTCGTGTTTCACGTTCTCGGTACGGTTATAGTCGGGCAATAATGTTCCTTAGTGGTTTTCTGTTGTTTTTGCATGTACTTATTTTAATCAAAGCAAGTCATCTGCTTCGTGTTCCACGTTCTCGGTACGGTTATAGTCGTGCAATAATGTTCCTTAGTGATTTTCTGTTGTTTTTGCATGTACTTATTTTAATCAAAGCAAGTCATCTGCTTCGTGTTCCACGTTCTCGGTACGGTTATAGTCGTGCAATAATGTTCCTTAGTGATTTTCTGTTGTTTTTGCATGTACTTATTTTAATCAAAGCAAGTCATCTGCTTCGTGTTCCACGTTCTCGGTACGGTTATAGTCGTGCAATAATGTTCCTTAGTGATTTTCTGTTGTTTTTGCATGTACTTATTTTAATCAAAGCAAGTCATCTGCTTCGTGTTTCACGTTCTCGGTACGGTTATAGTCGCGAAATAAATTGTTGAAACTCATCAGTTCACTGAAATCTACGTCCTTACTTTGACAACATTTATTTAAAAAAATGACCAATTTTAAAAAGAGGAGAAAAACTATTTTCTCTATTGAGTAATTTTTGAATTAGAAAAACACAGAGAAAATGTTTTTTGTCGAATTTACTGTTTCAAAACTTCTTAAAATTTTGGTCAACAATGTGTCAACAATGTTTGTTTAATTACAAAATTGTTTACAAACAGAATATTCTTGAAGCAACTTTGTAAGGCGATTCTAAATCTTCGATCGATGAAAACCCTGTGCAAGTGACCATAATTACATTTTCATAGTTTTACATTCACAGTAACGATTGGTGATCTATTGGGTTGACTATCTATTTGCTTCGGCCGATATTCGCAGTCTCTAAACTTTAGGATTAGCATCAGGTTTGAAGTAAAAGATGATTTATAAATGTCAGTAGACTTTAAATAAGTTATAAACCTTTCTGCCAATGGTAATCTCAAAATAAAGTAAATCAACTTTAAAATTATAGTATACAAATTCAAAAGGGAATTTTGTATGTTCCGGTACACATATATTACTCACGTATATACTTATGTCGAGACACGAGTGCTGAGTTGCCAATTGAAAATATTAAAGAGGAATACAAATTTTAAGTTATTTATGGAGAACAGGTTATTAGTTCGATAATTGCCAAATCACTTAGGTGTTATTTAGAAGTATTTTGGAGGGCAAATAGACTAATAGCAATTTGGAGAGGATTCAGTGGTTGGCTTCGATCAACATGAAGACAATGGAATATAAACTTTATGTCTATTACATCGCATTATCAATTGTTAATTGCTTTAAATTTGGCTCTATTCTGCTTTGTACAGTTTTAATCCTGGGACAATGGGCTTTTAGATCCGATCGCTCATTTGAAATTATTTACGATAACCATCAAATTAATTGCTAAGATTGCAGGATTTATTTATAGAAACACTTACGTTGTTTTTAAAAATGCGACAAGTTGGTCATAATGCCAGTTGACAAGTTGCAATGGATACAATTGGATCATATTATTAATAATTAAACTACTGCGCTCCTCTATACGATAATTTGCTTTCAATACGGAACATATTAATAATAAGTTATCGAATTTTAAAATTTGTTTAAATTCTTTTTTTGCAAACGGTATGAGTGAAAAGATCAAATCAAATCAATCAAATTTTAATGATAACACAACTTTTACAGTAATTACATGTCAAAACCAGCATCGTGATAAACATACTGACAATTTAAACATATTATACATTTAATTCTTGCGTCGTAAAATAAACAAAAAAGTGGCTAGATACTGCATTAGCAGAAAATGCGTTGAGACACCCTTAAAATAGGTAAAAAATAGTAGTACTGCTATTAGCAAGCGAAAATACTGAAAACACAATACAAGTGACTTATCCATCGATAAAGCCGACTTATTCAAATGTTTGTTAAACTAACTTCGTGCCTGGCTCCTATAAAATGTAATTTTCGTCGTACTGCTTCAAAAACAACTGTTTTTGACAGATGCGTTGAGATTCAAAAGTTCTTCTTTTTAGTCTCTGGATAATAACATATGTTTTGATGATCATTATCGTACTAGTACTAAAAAGATCATTGTTGATGATACTTTTGATTCGAGGTCGTCATAAATCGATTAAAATTCATTCGATTATAAATAATCGAAACATTCATTGTTATTATCGAAACATTCATTGTTGTATTGTTATTATTTTTGCGTTCGTTTCCCGTAAACCACAGGTGAGTGACAACTGTGAGTGACACGATGGACGAAGTTAGTAAGCCTAACGATTCGTATCGAAATATAATAGGAAAAGCCCAATCATATTTCCATGACAACCGTGCCCAAATGGAATGTTTGTTTTGAAGAATAACCGATTGATTAGAACCACAATGATTGGTTTGAAGTGATCGACTCAACAACCGATAGATATGAATGAACCGAAGTTATGCATGTGCAACAGCTGATTGTTTCAAGAGACAAGCTGAAAGAAACATTTGAGGTTATGAAGACACAGTACGTAAATTTTACTTTTGTTTTTATTTAAACCTTAAGTTTTTTGGCAGTATGACGACAAATATAGTTCGTCACTCGGATCAAAAGTGTCTTTTTAATACTCGCTCATTTCCCAGCCTCGGCTTCGCCTCGGCAGTTAAACTGGAGCTCGTATTAAAAAGATCCACTTTTGATCCTAGTGACGAAATATACTATTATTGGCAACAAAAAATACATCGGTTTATAAATATCGTAAACATATCGTAAGATGAAGTTCTTCTTGATAACCATTTCTAAATAATATAATTACTAGATTTACTTCATTCGGGTTCTTTTAGATAAACTTTTAAAGTTATTTCAAGTATTTGTAATGTTAAAACCCAAACCAACATGTTTAAACAACATACATTAACTTTAAACCTTTATTTATAACGTATAAAGCAGACACTCAAATTTAATTTAATTTTTTTGTTGTGTTTGGCTTTTAAGAATGTTATAAGTATCTTTTAAGCAGAAGAATAAGGAAGCATGGATGTTCTAGCGTAACAGATTGCTAAGCATGTTTACACACACTAACACAGTGTCCCTTTCTGTAAAGGCGGTCCCACACTTCTCGCGAACAGGCCTGAACATTCGGCCGAACATTCTCCCGAATGTTCACTGAACATTCCGTCCCGTGTATTCCCGTTTGTATTCAAAAGTTCGTGCAGCTCCCACACTTCTCGCGAATACTCCAAACATTCGAAGTTCGGCCGAATGTCCGGCGTGTTCGCGAGAAGTGTGGTGCCGCAAGATACCAGTCAGTCAGGATATGATATTTATCTGCATAATGATAAAACATTACTGTCAGTAAGAAATACGTAATTAAACAAGGTCGTAATACAAATAAACCTGAGTAACGGACATTTCATAGTAGATCTAGAAATAAGCATGAAAACTCGCGAAACTGAAATTAAGTCCAGGCATCAAATGTTAGGTACTTGTTATTTTGGTAAACAGTGAAACCGTTCCTGCTCATCTCAAAAACCTGTGGTAACCCGTTATTTCGCTCCTTCAAGATCTAGTAGTTTATGAAGATCTGTAAGCCTGTTCTGGGCTGTTCTAATACCTACCTGGTTCAATGAAACTATCATTTTGTATCATCATATTACAATGGATTTTGGAAGTAAGAAATAGTGCATCCATTTTTAACGATGTAATATTGTTTGTTTTTATATTTTTTTGTATACGCGTTAGAATTTATACCAAATAATTCTCCTCTGTGATTTTCTTTTATTGAGGGAGGTTAAAAATGTTCGTGATAACATGTAATTAACTCTGAAAGTTTTTAGGAACCAAAGTATTTCTTTAATGTAATTATGGTTTTCCAGAGGTCCAAGCTATAAATTGAGATTGATTAAATGAATAACAGACCAAAAGACAGACCAGATTTGTGTTTGGGTTTTGGCAAAAATTCAACCTAGTGTTGTTTTTTTGCATCTTAGGACCTCAAAACTTACTATTTGCGGTAATAGATTCAATGAGAAGTAAAAATAAATCTACAGTAGATGATATATTGGAGAGATTTTCTAAAAAAACACAGTATAACGCATAGAATTTAAGTACTAATTTTTCTGCTTAACAATTACGTTCGTTGAGTCGTTGGCGTAGTGGTCAAGGCGACGGGCTCCAGAACCATGGCAGCGACCCGTTCGCGGGTTCGAATCCCAGTACTGGCACATAAATTTGGTCAGTACTGTACAACTTGTACTGTAACGACTCACCCCTCGCTATGCAGGATACGTTCCACTCGCAGTTCTACAGTCTTTGTGGACGGGCAAAGTAAGGGAAAAAGAGGCTGCCAACCTATTTAAGAAACATGAATAAACTAATTGTCTTAAATAAACACGAAAACACGGCAAACACCAACACTTTAAAAACATTACGAATTACAAAAAAACATAACATTAAACACGAATATGATTGTTCGGCCGGACAGACATTGCCGAACTGAGTTTAATGATTAAGCAAGATTTTCACATACATCAACAAATAAGAGTGTGAAACCCGGTCCTTAACAATAATCGTAATATTAAAAAAAACATACAAATTATTGATATCTGAAGGGCCCTTTTTTGCACTTGACTTAGTAATGCATTTTCTGATTTTAAACTAAACCAACAGAAAGCTCGCCATTCTTATTCAAATATTAAATTTCTTGTCAGGGGGTTGTATTTAAAAAGGAAATACCTCAAGCACACTCGATGTAAAGGACAATAATTATAGTTTTGTAAAGCCCTGGTAGGTAGTTTGAATTTTAATACAAACACCCTCATTTTGTATAAATTTATGTCAGATTGTTTCGACACCAAGTAGTAAACGTTATTTCTTCCATGTAACTATATTGAGCTAAGTAGGAGCTTATTGACAGAGTTGAATGATGGTTAAGCTCACCAAACTCAGTTGTAAAGCTTTTACTAACATAATACCCCGTCACAGCAAACCTGCGTACTCAGCGAATTTCCTTAGCACAAATATGTCTTTATAACACTTAAAGCCACTTATAAAGATTCCTAAAAAATATATTCACAAATAAGCGATGTATAAAATAATAATTATTCTCCTTATGAGTAACATTGGGGATGAGTACGCAGGTTTGCTTCAACAAGGAACCCAAAATAATGGGTTTTTATGCAAATATCAATAGAACTCAACTAAGTGAAGTCACATACCAAGTTTCACCCATATTAATTCATAAATAAGCGAAATATAAGATTTTAAATATCCTCCACAAGAATAACATAGGGGCTGAGTACCCAGGTTTGCTGCTACGAGATTCATCGCCAAAAACTGTTTTTTATGCAAATATCAATGGAACTCAAATAAGGTAAGCCATATACCAAGTTTTATTAATTTATGTTCATACTTAAGGAAGATATGATATTTTACTTTTTCTCCATAAGAATAACATGGGGACTGAGTATGGAGGTTTGTTGTTACGGGAATCATCAGTAAAAATTTATGTTTTTGTGCTAATTACAACAGACCGCATATACCAAGTTTCGTCAGTGTATTTTCATAAATAAGCGAGATATACATTTTTTCTCCATAAGAATAACATTAGACAACGTACTGTGTTTAGCACTTTCAATTTCTTGGTAACCAATTGACGTAAATCAATGAGAAAAACACCAAATTGTTTGTTTTTTTTGAGGTAAATTCAATTGTGTATATTAAAATTTGATTTCAATAAAAATTACATGTGTAAACCCATAAAAACCGTTTTTGGTTACAAAACCCCCCCAAAAATAACCCTTCGGATGGTCCGATCCGTCTGTATTTCGAACTCGTTCAAATAAATGCTGCTTTACATGTCTGTACCAAACTTCATCAAGATCGGACGTTTTTTACGAGATTTATCGTGCTTACGGACTCATAAATATATATACATATACACAACATTTGAACGACTGGTGTTTTTGGCATCTGGGGGCCTCAAAATGAAAAGCTATCATGGTCTCGGGCTTAAGTCTTACCATGGAACCTACGGTAATAGTTTCTTCCCTATATTCGCTAAAAGTACTGACTAAAAATATAATTATTATGTCTGAACATTATTATCTTTTATTATTATCTTTTATTATTATCTTTTATTATTATCTTTTGTTTAATTAACCATGGCTGTGCATTGAGTAACATATTATTTTAACTTTCAAATCTTATTACTATTGAACTCGGGCCGCAGCCTTAAAAATAACGTAATTTGACCTTCATACATACATTACGTAACGCATTTAAGCATGTAGGGGGTATGGCGTAGCGTTATGTTGCGATATGTAGGGGAGAGGGGGGTTTGGATAAAAGTTACGTAACTCACACATTTTTAACCCTAAGATCACACTCACATTTTTTACGAAGCTCACACTCCCGCCTCTGTTGGCAATGTTTTAAATCTTGTTAAACTAAAAAATAATCAGTTTTTTATCTAAATCAAGGTTACAGTTAGTTATATACAAAATAATTCCGTCATACTATTTTAATATTTTTAAAAATCTACATCCTTTTCATTTACAATAGTTTTGAAATACTTCAATATTTTCTTAACTATTAACTTATACACAATTTATTGGACTGTTTGATTTTTATAAATATAACTTTTTATATTTATTTGGCGACTTTAGTTTTATGATCTCTTAAAAGTAATTTTAGCGAATTTCCCCTATAGGGAATTAGCGAATTTCCCCTATAGGGAAGAAGCTACTACCGTAGTCGGCATGGTAAGACCTAGGCCCGGGACCATGATAACTTTTCGTTTTGAGGTCCCCAGACCCCAAAAACACCATTCGTTCAAAACTGTATATATATATATATATATATATGAAGACCACAGGGGAAAAACTTGGTAAGTCCTTTTAATTTTTTTGTTTTGTTTTGCGGCCATTGTATAGAACTACTGAAGTATTTTAATTTAGTAAATGCATCCTGGGGATAAACATGATAAGTCACAGGAGAACAGCATTTGAAATTTTACCGTACAGGGGAAAAACTTGGTAAGTCCATGTGATACAGGACTTACATATTATGTGTCCGTGGGTGCGATAACTCTCGTTAAAAAAGTCCGATTTTGATGAAATTTGGTACAAACGTGTAAAGCAGCATTTATGACTTTAAGTTCGAAAATCAGACGGATCGACCTATCCGAAGGGGTATTTTGGGGGGGTTTTGTACCCCAAAAATGGGTTTTTTCAGTTTTTTACATACAAATTTTGAAAAAGTAAAATTTTATTTTATCCCATTTGAATCAGCTTAAAAATACGCACAATTTGATGTTCTAATCATTACTCTACGTTAATTGGTTACTGAGATATTGAAAGTGCTAAACACAGTACGTTGTCCAATGTTATTCTTATGGAGGATAATTAACGTGTTATCTCCTTTAATTATGAATATAAATTAATAAAACTTGGTACGTGGCTTTACCTAGTTGAGTTATATTGATATTTGTATAAAAGCCCATTTTTAGTGTTCCTTATTTCAGCAAACCTGCATACTCAGCCGCCATGTTATTCTTATGGAGAATAATTAAAATGTCATAAATCGTTTATTTATGAATGAATATTGATGAAACTTGGTATATGGCTTTATGTGGTATTAAGATAAATTAATATGCATTGGAAATTCGCTGAGTATGCAGGTTTGCTGCTACGGGGGTATTTTATATTAACTACACATTTATTTTGTTTATTACTCGACAACTCTTGACATAAGGTTGTTTTGTATTTGTATTATTTATAACTGCAATTTGTTACGTTTTAGCTGAGATGGTTTATTTTGTTGTTTAATTATATTATTAGTAACAGTCTAGATTCCAAACTGCTAATCAAACTATGTTTATAAGGTTTAACCTGTTTTAAAGTCTACTACGATTGAGTTACGTAACACATTGGGAGTTAGGGGGTGGGGGCGGGGTGATGCTCAAGCGTTACGGTGTGTTACATGGGGGGGGGGGGTTCAAATGACGAAAAAATGTGTTATGTGTATGGCCGCTTAGAGTTGTCAATTAAGATTATACTGCCAGTTTCAGATCAGATAGGAGTACTACGTTCGTGCCTTGTAAATGTCAAACGTTTCTTCAAGGTGTAATGTTATTCTAAATTTTTAAAGTTACATACTTTAAAAAAGAAGCACTTAAATGAGTTGATTCGTAGTTACTCACAAAGAGCCACCAAATTCTATTTGTGAAGATTTGGCCCCGGGTCTACAACATGAGGTAACCTATAGTAATAGGATATAGGTTATTGTCAACCAAGTGTAATCACCCCGTGTTAAAAGAATGCGAGACATTTTCCTCTGAAAGAAAGGTATGACACATCTATAGACGATTTTTTTTAAATACCTAACTAACCCTGAATTATAAGCAATTCTTAAAAATAATTAGCTTGAATAATGATAGCACTCATCTAGGCCTACTCATTTTGCACAATTGTATAATTAAAATCAGAAATAAACTACAGTATCTCAAATAAAAAATATATAAAGGCACTAAAATATCAACAGTCAATGTTTTCAGTAGGTGGAACTAATCATTGCTTACCTTTGAACTAACCTCGGCCTATGCAACTTCAGTGATATGCAACTTCATAGACACGCATTGCATGTTGCAACTATTCATTATGCGATATGTAAGTGCTTGTGTAATCCTATAGGCCGGGCAAATACTACTCAGTAATAATGACCGCAATAATGCGCTCTACTTTCACCGATTTACATGTACACCAAAGAACTTATTTGGGACGATAGGTTATAATCAACCGCTTGCATCGGATGCACTTCAAATACATATTAGACAAAGTGCAGTGACACTTACACTGCTCTCACGTACAAGACGGTAAAAAAGTGTACGTAATACAAGCGATTGTAGACTCTACGAGGCATGAAAGTTGGCAAGTATTTTTAAATTATTAATTTTAATCATTTCAATATTTTTGGCTATTAGTAACGTTAAAAACATTCTTATCCACATGGTAAAACACAACTATATCGGCCAGATGCGACATTGTTGTGCATAGTTACGGGATGTAATAAAATACGTCTTACAACACTTAAGATATATTTATACTTATACTGATTCACATACAGACGGTAAACATATATAAAAGATGGTACTAGGCTTATGATAAAACAAATTTCGATTTTTAACGAACGAAATTAAAATATATAGCAAATAAGTTTTAAGAACTTAATTGTAAGCTCAATTGTCTAAAAATAAAATATGTTATTTATTAGTGAATTTCCTATGGAAAGTGAACTATTAGCATGACCCGCACGGTGAAACTTAAGCCCGGGACCACCATAGAAGTTCCTAACGTGACCCCCTGAACACGTTTTGGGGGTCGTTCAAAATTATATATATATATATATATATATGTGTGTGTGTGTGTGTGTGTGTGTGTGTGTGTGTGTGTGTGTGTGTGTGCACTCTAGCGGTCGCATTTTTTGTCCGATTTACTTCAAATTTGGTAGGGACATTCCTTTTTGTAATCAGTTGGACAAGTTCGTTGGGCAAAACAATCGGAAAACTCTAACCCCCTTTTATGGGGATTTTAAATTTAGAAATTTGGGTTTTTGGGCCTAAAAAGGGTCAGAAAAGCCCCGGATGTAAAATTAACGAATGAAAAACGGTGGGAATTAGTGTAGCGAAACTTTTAAGCCCTCTCTCGTCATTCTAGCACATATATTTACCGAGTTATTAAAGAAAATGTGTATTGACCTAACACAGTACGTTGTCTTATGGGGGTTTTACTTCAGAAAAGCCTGTTATTCATTTGTTGGTGTACTTTTATCATCCCCAACAACCTCACGCCTACTTTAAAGCCTGACTGGACCTTATCCTAACCTTATTATGCACAAAAATTGTATTCCCATCATTGCAGGTAAATAGAACCAGGAGCATCAAAACAGCCAAAAAATCAATATTTTCAGATTTGAATAAAAATTGGAATAATTGTATGTTTTAAACTGATTTTGAGTTTTTATAGTTTTTTATGTGGAAATTCACTTCCCTCACGTCAGCGTGCTGCGTGCGAACTCGTTTATTGTTGAGCCAACTATCGCACCTCCTATAATATATATACTCCATGGCACACCACATTATCGTCAGACCTAACGCGGCTGAAACTCACCTCTTAGTATAAAGTATAAAGAGGTGAGCAAGTTTAAGTTCAAATATAAGATGGTTTAAGTATCCGTGCTGTAGTGTGAAATAGTTATATGTGTATTAAGGGCTTAAAGTAGGTTTTGGAAAATTACCGCGCGAAGCTTTTTCTTAAGCGACAAAGACAATTTACGCTCCAATTACATCCACAGTTTTTCCCAACATCTGCAAATTTGGTTACCAGAAACATACAAAAATTCACTTTCATCCATTTAAGTTGAGTTCACAAGATTTAGGGTATAAACATCGAGTTATACAAAGTGGTACAGGATCCCACTGTAATGTTCATCCCAGGTCCCGTAAGTCCAGTTGACGGTTCTGGACGCAGACCATGTTTATTATTATTTAAGACTGGAAATATTTATAACTACATTATTTACGTACTTTTTAGCGAATTTCCCTATAGGGAATAAGCTATTACCGTAGTGGCATGGTAAGACCTAGGCCCGCGACCATGATAAATTTTCGTTTTGAGGCCCCAGATGCCAAAAACACCATTCGTTCAAATTCATATATATGTATATACCGGGTGTCCACAAATTACTTTTACAACTTTTACGTGATCTGAAAGTAAAGTAAAAGTGATATTTTTATGGGGTTAGATTTCTTATGAAACACGTTTTCTAAAGTTTCTTTATTTTCAATATCATAGTTTTATTTTATTTTAATTAATTTTGTATCCACCTTATTTTAAATATGGTATTTTCCTTGTAGGACGGGCAAAGTATTAAGATTGGTTTCACAAGCACCACTATTTTATTTGGTGGATTACACTTCCTGTTTCCATGAGTTTCCAAGTTTCCAAAATTTTGTTGTACTAGAACATCAGATCTTGTAGTAATACACTTAACTCCCCCCCCCATCCGCATAATTTCAAATAGAATTGTGTAAATTATAGTTATGTAATGAATGAAATAAATAAAGACAATGCAAAATGAACAAACAAACTTTAGAACATGTTTTTTATGCAAAACAAACCCCACTGAAATATTACAATAATTTTACGTCAAACACACGTTTAAAATTGTAAAGATAATTTGTGAACAGCCGGCAGGTCCGTAGCACGATATGTCCGTATAGGCACGATAACTTTCAAAAAAAGTCCGATCTTGGTTACATTTGGTATAATTATGTAAGAAAGCATCTATTTTCATGAGTTCGAAAACCAGACAGGTCATTTTAAGGGGGTTTTGTACCCCAAAACGCGTTTTTTGAACGTTTTACATATAATTATTTTTAACCGAAAATGTTTCTTTCCACCACTGAATTCAACTTAAAAAAAAACAAACAATTTAGTATTTTGAATTATTCCTCTATGTCAATCGGTTACTGAGATATTGAAAGTGGTAAACAGAGTACGTTGTCCAATGATAATTTTATGGAGAATAAAGAAAATTGTATATATTGCTTATTAATGAACAAGTACTAATTAAACTTAATATGTGGCTTCATATGAATAGGTTGTATTGATATTTCATACAAACCCCTATTTTAGTGGTCCCTATGGCAGCAAACCAGCGGACTCATCAGCTATAATGTTATTCTTATGGAGAATAACAAACGTGTAGTTTCTTGCTTGAGTATGAACATATATTGGTAATACTTGGTATGTTGCTTCATCTGGTGGTGATCCATTGATACTTGCTTAAAAGTTCGATTTTTGCGATCCTTGATGCAGCTAATCTGCTTACTCAGTCCTAATGTTTTTCTTATGGAGAATAATTAAATTGTCATATCTCGCTTATTTATGAATAAGCTTCGATGAAACTTGGTAAGTGGCTATAATACGTAGTGAGGTACCATTTGAAATTATCTGAGTATGCAGGGTTGCTGCAACGGGGGCATTGAAATAGTTGTATGAGTTGAATGTCTAAGTAAGTAAATTAATAGTCAGCTACTGTTGCGCTTCGCGTAAATAAGAATAGAAATAATAATACCGTAGTATGTAACCCATACAATGCACTTTGAGCCTTTTTCATCCGCTACCCAGATGTCTATTTAGTTTACAGTCTTATTCATTGCATACTTTTTAGTGAATTTCCTTTGGAAAGTGAACTATTAGCATGACCTGCACGGTGAAACTTAAGCCCGGGACCACCATAGAAGTTCCTAACGTGACCGCCTGAACACGATTTGGGGGGTCGTTCAAAATTTTATATATATATATGTGTTTGCACTCTAGCGGTCGCATTTTTTGTCCGATTTACTTCAAATTTGGTAGGGACGTTCCTTTCTGTAATCAGTTGGACAAGTTCGTTGGGCAAAACAATCGGAAAACTCTAAACCCCTTTTTTAGGGATTAATCTTTCAAATTTCGAGTTTTTGGGCCCAAAAAGGGTCATAAAAGCCCCTGATGCAAAATAAATGCATGTAAAAAGATGGGAATTAGTGAGGCGAAAGTTTTAAGCCCTCTCTCGTCATTCTAGCATAAATATTTACCGAGTTATTAAAGAAAATGTATATCGACTAAACACAGTACGTTGTCTTATGGGGGTTTTAAACTAGAAAAGCCTGTTATTCCTTTGTTAGAGTACTTTTATCATCCCCAGCAACCTCACGCCTACTTTCAAGCCTGTCTGGACCTTCTCCTAACCTTATAATGCGCAAAATTGTATTCCCAGCTTTGCAAGTAAATGAAACTAGGAGTATCAGAACAGCCAAAAAATCAATATTTTCAGATTTCAATAAAAATTGGAAAAATGTATGTTTTTACACTTATTTTGAGTTTTACAACTTTTTATGTGGAAATCCACTTCCCTCACGTCAGCGTGCTGCGTGCGAACTCGTTTCAAGTTAATTCCTAGAGGAAGGTAATAACCTATTTCAATTTGGTGCTAATCAGTTTTAAAACCATAACATTTTTTAAATAGTTTTGAAGATAATCCCGAAGCAGGTCTCAATTGTGTATCCTGCTAAGGTGTAGTAGAAAGCCTAGGATTAGTATGTTATCTTTCTACAAAATTATGTTGAAGTCTTTACTAAAAAGATGTTTCCTAGATAGGCTAAATTATTATTACAAATATGCGTAACGTGTTGACTGCTTTTAATGAATACTAATTCAGTCATTTACAAACTCGAAATTTGTAAGTGTTGTAATAACATATACTACACACATTAAAACCCATGTTTGGTACTACAGCTGCTTTGATTTTTCATACATATGTTTAACTTCTGTAGTTTCTGTTCAATGATAGTCCCTCTGATTTGGAGTTGTTATGAAGTAGTTGGTTTGAGATATTACTTACTTAATTTACTTATGTACTTAATTGTAGGGTACATATTATGTACCCTACAACATGTCAACACATGGCATAAGTACACAAATTCTCTAGGTTTGTTAATTATATTTGTCATTTGTTACATATATTAAAATTTATAAAAATAATTTGTCGTCACACATTTTCAAAATATACATTTGGGAAAATTTCTTGAAAGAATAATGATATTTTTGCAATTTTAATAACCGTTCCATATAGAATTTTCTTCGAGATAAAGAAGGCAAAACAAGATTTGTAATAGAAGAGGTGGAACATTGATTATTTTTTATATACACACACGATTACGCAGATTATAATATAAATAAATAACTGCTACTTCCACTGATTAAAAAGAGTGCTGAACAATCAATTTAAAAATATGTCAAATTAATTAGAGCTCTACATTTAAAAGTACGATCGGCATTCTGCGGACCTGAACTATTCAGCCACCTCGGCGCTTCAAAAAATGACATCGGAATATTTTACTGTTCGGATGAAAAATTTAAAAATACAAAACACCAAATCACAATGGATTAAACAAACTAATTTCGCACTTTTACTAAAAGATAGTTTTTGATTAAGTTTTGTTACGAAGTCGCAGTAGGTCCGATGATTTGTTGAGTATTCGTATATACAGGGCTTACATCAGTAATTCTCCATCAACTATTAATCAACTTTATTTTAGCATGGTACGTGTTGTTATAATTACGGGATGCGATTAAAAAATGTCTTACAACAATTTAAAATATATCTACACTACACTGAACTCACTTACAAGACGGTAAATATACGTATATTAAATTGGTACAATGCAGTCGATGTTGCTCGGTCCTACCGTTCACCAGGCCCAAGGAAAGAATACCTTGCGTCACCTTATATTCATTTGCCGGCTTATAAGCGATTACAGTGCACATATATTTTAAAATGTTTTATAATCACACCCTGTCATTTGAGTATACTATCCAAATTGAAATTAAATTAAAAAATAATAGAGGCAATCTAGCAACCCTGCAAAACAAATTTCAAAAGTCAATATTTGAATTTCTAACGGCAGTATACCGTAATTTGAAATTAATAATATTTTATCGATGTGTTGATGTGTATTCGATTTATTCGTTTTTTCCTCAACTTCCTAAGCTCATGAAATGAATGAATACATAGGCTCCTATCAATATATCCGAATATACAGTACACCCGAAACAGTCGTACCCATAATTAACTTGCAGAATCCGATTCCACTATACATAAATGAGATTTGAATTCAATTAAAAGCACGCTTTAAACAATCTCCCAAAAATAGTAGTCATAAATTTTAAATTTAAATGAAAGATAGTTTGATAAGATATGCAATTACAGAACTAACCCTCCAGCCAACAACTCGACTTGCGTGTCAACTGACAAGTGCGACAACGGTGCGACATTAAATATTGAGTCGCGCGTGTGGATGGGCACGCAGAGAAACAATTCCCACGTTATTGACCCCCTTAGAAGCAAAAACTGGAGCAATAAACGTCCCTTCGCTTGTTGTCTTCATTTATTCAAAACCTCCTAAGTATTACCAAATGAGTAGTAATTTACCGCTGACATGAACTCTCATTGTACGCCAAACAATATCGACACTGAACAGAACAATTCTGACAGTTCGTGGTCTATGTTTATGAGTTTAACATATCGGTCATTTGTATGTTACAGTATTATTAGTGAATTTCCTTTGGAAAGTGAACTATTAGCATGACCCGCACGGTGAAACTTAAGCCCGGGACCACCATAGAAGTTCCTAAAGTGACCCCCTGAACACGTTTTGGGGGGTCGTTCAAAATTTTATATATATATAGACATATATATATATATATATCTATATATATATATATATATATGTGTGTATGCATTCTAGCGGTTGCTTTTTTTGTCCGATTTACTTCAAATTTGGTAGGGACGTTCCTTTCTACAATCTGTTGGACAAGTTCGTTGGGCAAAACAATCGAAAAACTCTAAACCCATTTTTTGGGAATTAATCTTTCAAATTTCGAGTTTTGGGCCCAAAAAGGGTCAGAAAATATGCAAAGATGTAAAGTTAATGCATGTAAAAAGATGGGAATTAGAAAGGCGAAAGTTTTAAGCCCTCTCTCGTCATTCTAGCATAAATATTTACCAAGTTATTAAAGAAAATGTGTATCGGCTAAACACAGTACGTTGTCTTATGGGGGTTTTACACTAGAAAAGCCTGTTATTCCTTTCTTAGAGTACTTTTATTATCCCCAGCAACCTCACGCCTACTTTCAAGCCTGTCTGGACCTTCTCCTAACCTTATAATGAGCAAAATTATTGTATTCCCAGCTTTGCAAGTAAATGAAACCAGGAGTATCAGAACAGCAAAAAAATCAGTGTTTTCAGATTTCAATAAAAATTGGACAAATGTATGTTTTTACACTGATTTTGAGTTTTAAAAGTTTTTATGTGGAAATTCACTTCCCTCACGTCAGCGTGCTGCGTGCGAACTCGTTTATAATTTATTTTCGACAACAAAAATTACACCTTCAACCAAAGATCTCGCTGCCTGTCGCTTTCTCCTGGTGTGGGCAGCCAGAAGGTTCTGCAACTAGTAAACTTGTACTGTTCCAAAAGCATGTGTGTTCTATTTTTTAAAGACAGACATATCACATTGTTGTATGGACAATCAAACTGAACAATATAATTATAGTGGTTAGTGGTTTAGCTGTAGCTAAACA